>PVIY010005951.1:0-90737 GCA_004026745.1 Myrmecophaga tridactyla | reverse complement strand
GCCCTAAAACTGCATTCTTGATAATGAGATGCTGTTTGTGCTATCCTTTTGTGAGTTTACGTCAATGCAGTTTATTGAATAATTAATAAGGAAAATAAGCCAGCTGGTATTGCAGTCCTTAGAATCTACTAACAGCTTCCAAATCAAAAATCAAGATTTTGCCTGGGAGAACCATACAAGACAATTAAGAATGTATGCTCACTGCCACAAGTAGCTTATAAGGAAGGGGACATTTTAATCAGTAATCACGACCACATTTTCTAAATTTATTTTTGGTGGTGGTGGTGCTGAAAATAATAATGATGACAATAGTAACTAATGCTTACGGATCACCTCTTGGTTACCAGATAATGTTTTAAACTTTACGAGTACTCAATCCTCTAACGCTATGTGATAGATACATAGATATCCCCATTTCACAGGTGAGAACTCGAGGCACACAGGTTAAACAACTGGAACACACGTGCCAGAGCTGGGGTTGTTTGTTCTCTATCACTGCACTGCATTGTCTTTCCAGGCATGGCCAACTTCTGGGCCCTTGCTGTGGGACAGGCACTCTCCAGGAGGTTTATATGGTTGCTTCCTCACACAGCCTTGGGAGGTATGTATTACTGTCATCCTCCAAACTGTACAGAGAAGGAAATCAAAGCAGAGAGGTTGCCCAACACCACAGCCGATGCGGAACCAGGCTTCATAGCCAGGCTGTCTGGCTCCTGTACCCACTGCAGTGATCTCACCCAGATTAGAAATGACTTGACTGTCCATCACACACCCAGCAGTGTGACTACGGAATCTAATGTCCAGGGATAAGGGAGGTAGAACTTAGATCCAGACCTATCACTGTCCCCAGCCCCCCTTCAGAGCTAGACTGATGTTCATTTTCAAAGTATAAAACATGACAGGATTTGGCATAATATTAACTTGACTAACAGCTTTTCTCTTAAAGCTCAAAATATTTGGAACTTTCAAAAATCTCCAAAAGTAAGCGAGGATAAATATTATGAGCCAAACATCAGATGCCCATGAAGAGAAAATGTTTAATAAGAATAGTGTGGTTGTACCCAATCAACGAAAGAGAACTGAGGCAAAATTGGTTCTGGTGGTGAAAATCATGTGCATCTTATTTTTGTCTTTCCCTCTTTTTTCTCTCCTCCTGCTTTTCCTCTCTCTCTCCTCTCTTCCCCCAGTTTCATAGGTCTGCCAGGAATTCTCAAGATAAATGTTCAGCGATAACTGAAGAGTTTGCTGACATTTGTTCTGGAAAACAAGGCACACTTGAAATAAGCATTGGTCCATGAGCTGAAAGAGCAAGGGTGGGACAGACCAGAAGCAGGCTCTGAGTCAAATGTGACCCTAAAGAATTAAGAACTCTTACATTTCTGGATCTCCTTTCTATCTCCTCTCTTTAATTTTCATGGCCTCTAAATTAAGTGAGTCTTTTTTTTTTTTTTTTTTTGGTATATTCTCTTCCAGTCTTTTAAGAATAGGCTAGGTAAAAATAAATAGTGATGGCTAATGGGGCAATTACTAATCAGATAATATACACTTTGAAAACAATTAAGAAATTAATGCAAACATAAAATACCAAATAAAAAGTAGAAAATAGTTTTAGATAAAAAATAGAAGTAAATGCCAAATGGTATTTATAAAGTTTAGATCTGGGTAGTGTACTTCAAGATACTGGTAATGTCCTTTAAAAATGGTTCAAAATAAGGCCACAAGATTCCTCATTAGTACTAAATTATGGCACCATGTTCCTGGGACAGGATCCTAAGTCATATTAAAGTACTTTAAGGAAACAAAAAGAAAAGTATGCCGGGGATTTTCAACAAGAGCAATTTAATAATAATGGAGCTGGGGTAGTTCTCAAAGGGACTAAAAATATTGGCTCATAAGAATTAGTTGGGAGCATTTCAAAAAATGCATCTGTTTCAATGCTCTAGCCTAGAATAATCCCCAAGGAATGGAGTTTAAGGCACAGTAACTAAGGAAGAGGTTTAACAAACTTGTGCCAACTCATCAGAACTATGTAACAAACCCCCTAGAGGACACTTTATTTTTATTTTTGACATCTTAATAAATGATTATTAGAATAAATCCCAAATAGAGCTCAACAAACATTTATTAATAAGATGGTGTCACATGCTTCAAATTTCAGAAACTTCAGAAAGCATTCAAAATAGCCAGTATCTGCTTCACTACTTTAAAAAGTTCATTTAGTACAACTTTTCACATTCTTGTATCTATTTCTAAATTACATGATAGTAAAAACAATTTAACCAGGAAGTTAAGAATTTATATTCTTTTCAGATCTACAGAAATGTTCCTAGAGATTTTCTTACAATTAAAAAACTCCATCAACTCCAGGACTAAAATCTCTTTAGATGACTACTAATTTCTAGGTATTCTAAAATGAAGTAGATGTGCATAAATGATGTTTAAGGAAAATAGTGGGATGAAGGAAAGCTGAGTTGTCAAGGGCCCTTATAAATCAGGAAGAAAATGCTTCCTTCTTACTGGCACACATAACATTTGCCAACAATACTCTTTAATTTGTTTTGCTCTAAAATATGACCAATTTAAAGTAGCACCCACCCAAGTTGACCCTTGAAAGTGCATCATACCTTGGTCTCTGTAGGATTCATACTGGAAGATTTGCTGGTCGCAGCAGATAAAGTTGACACCTACAAAGGAAAGAAATAGAAATTTTGATTCTGTTTAAACTTACAACCCTGCATGTTCTCTAGCTCCTTCTTTTTTCTTTTATTTAAAAAAATGTTATTCGAGAAGTTGTAGGTTTACAGAACAGTCATGTATAAAATACAGGATTCCCATATATCACTCTACTACCAACACTTGCACTGGTGAAGAAAGTTTGTTACAAGTGATGATAACACTTGTTTTGTAATTCTACAATTTTTTAACAGTAGTTACATTTGTTACAATTGATGAAAGATTATTAAAGTAGAACTGTAACTGTTGTCCACAGTTTATTAGTGGTATTTTTCCCCATACTCCTGACTTATTATTATTTCATGCATGTGTTTATTTTATTACTCATCTGCCTATACACTGGATAAAAGGAGTGTCAATCTTAAGGCTTTTATGATCACATGGTAAAAGCTATATAGTTATACAATCATTATCAAAGATCAAGGCTGCTGGATTACAGTTTAACAATCTCAGGTATTTCCTTCTGGCTATTCTAATACACTAGAGACTGAAAAGAAATATCTATATAATGAGTCAGTGGTCATAATCATTTGTTAAATCCTAATTTCTAGTTACACCTTCTCCCTCTCATTTGATCATTCTCTCAATCTTCAGGGATATCTGGGCAATGATGGTTTTAACCTCTTCATGTTCCAGCTCCTTCTTAAGCATCTTCTTCCTAACCATTTATCTTGCTGTTAACTAGTTTAGAGTTCTCCACAAAAGTCCAAGGGGTAGTGCTGCCCGGTGGTAAAAGCCATAGTAACCAGATCAGTATGACTTCAAATTTGGAGTCTGCCACTTACTAAATAATCTTGGGCAAATACCTAAATTTTCTGAGCTTCAGTTTCTTATCTCCAATTCTTCTTCAATAGATAACAACCACCTTGTAAGTTTATTATAGGAATTAGTGCCTGGCACAAACAAGTGCTCAGTAATAACATTATAATTACTGTTTGTGTTATTTTTAGAAACAACATGAACTTTAAAACTCTACAGATTTTGGTTCAGATCCAGCTCTGCCACTTAATAGTCTGTGACTTTGAGCCCTAGTTTTTCAGGCATATAAAATGGGACCAATAACATATACCTTTCAGGATTGTAACTATTGGAGATAGTGTGTGTAAAATATTAGGCACATGGTAGATGCTCATTAAATTACTACTATATTATTCCTAAGAGCTTATACAAAATAGAGCAAGCAAGGACATAACCCCAGGAAGGAAACTCGGATGGATTAGCATCATCCTTTCAGTGTTCCACAGGGAAGAGAAGGTAGGAGAAGGGGTTGCAGAGGGAAGTTTGCTATAGTATGTGTCTCATCCAGTCTTCTCCCTGGACAGCAAGAGGTAATGAATGCTAAATGAAGTATAAACACCTTTCCTAAGGGCACATGTGGATACTTACATACTATCAAGTAGCACTCTAATCCTCAACTTGTATCACACTGGTTAATATTAAACAAACAACACTCAGCTTCATGAATCCCAATCCCAGTTCATTTAACTCTCCTTAATATTTGAGTCCATTAGCTTTAGAGCCCAGGGTTCCATTTAGCACAAGTTGCCTCCTTAAAACAGTAAACAGCTGCTGCTCTGCCAGCAATTCCCAGAGAAGTCTGTACTGTGGACTCCTCTGTCTCTATTGCCTGGCTCTGAGCCACCTCAGAGAGTGACTCACAGGGCAGGTGAGTCATCCCTGCCTCTCCCCCATGCCCTGCACAACGCCCTATGGCTCAAAGCGAGCCGTAGAAAACCCACTGCCACTCGTGGCCCACAAAAAAATCACCGTCCTCGCTGACCTCAGTAAATGTAGAAGATATGATGCTCATAGATAAAGTATCATAATTTATATATAAAAGCCTAATATACTTTTTATTTTTTATACATAAAATATATATATAAATATATACTTAATATATTCATTTTCCAAATATAATTATAGGAACTAAACTATTCCTGAGGGCCCTTCGTCTCCAACTGAGCATAACCCCCCTACTCCCAATACACACACATGCATGCCCAGGCATGCACGCACACACACACACACACACACATGCACACACACACACCCCACCCGGTCACTGTACCAGGGCACGGAGCAGCTGTACTCACGTCCTCCTTGAGATAAAGAACTGCAATATCAATCAAGGTAGATTCCCCTCACAGCAAATTAATGGGCAAATATAGGAACCTTCATTTACTACTGAGAACACTTCAAAAACAATTTGTGGGAATTAAAGTTACCCATACTTATATAATTCTGTGTCTTCACAATTACGATCGGTTGACGCATTTCCATTCAAACTCAGAAAGTTCCACTTTACTGCATCCCATTCCTTCAATGATTTACTCAACCATGCAAAACCACCAAAAAAAAAATAAATAAAAATATTTTACATGAAAGTGCTCTTTAGGATGTAAATCTCCAGGTCAACTTTAACTTGTTATTTAAACATCCAAATTTATTAAAACATTCATAAAATCATAGTCTTGGAATTTCCAATCTGCCTCAAAAAGGTACTTTATTAAGCAATACCTTGAAGGGATCTTCAAATCTTAGAAAGGAGAACACTTTCAAAGAACCACCAAGAATAGTAAATCTCTGCAGAGAATAACTATAAATAAGTATGGAGAGGTTATAATGGGGATTTAGCTGAAGGCCTTGTTTCTTCCATGAAAGTTTTACCTCACTGCTAAGGCAGTATGCATTTTGAAATTGAACAATGAAAGTCATTTTATGAGGGCTGGAAATAACCCTACCATTATTAACCCATTCAAATTTGGCTTACTATAGGTGGCTCAATTTTAGTCTGTCTGTAAAGACATCAAACATTTACTATTTGTTTTCTCGGGTGAGACAAAAATACACTTTCATGCTGAACCCTTCTGTGTGGTTTGAATTTCTAATCATGGGTACGAAAAACTTTCATAATTAAAAAATTTTAAAGAGTTAACCCATAAATCACAGCATTGGAAAGGAACTTAAAGATCACCTTGAAAAAAAAAAAAAACCCAGAATATATATTTTAAATAAATGAGGAAAACTGAAGCTCATCGATGTTAAGTGACCTGTTCAAAGCTTACCACAGCTCACTGGCTCCACAAACATCCATCCAGAGGCTTGTTTGTGCCAGGTACTATTCTAGGTGCTGGGAACTCACTGATGAACTTGACAGAAATGTCCCTGCCCTTGTGAAAGTCACAGGCTACTTAGAGATGGCAATAAAAGAATAATCACACCTTGTGGTAAGTGCTTCAGAGGAAAACCACAGGGTCCCCTGAGCGCACAGACTAAGGGACCGAAGCTGGTCCATGGGGCAGTGGGGACAGGTGATGCTAAGTAACTGCTAATATGGGGGCTACAGAGCAAGGAGACATCACCTGGGCAAGGCTGAGGGTGAGCTCCATGCCTGAAGACCCTCTGAGCAGTGTATGCCAAAGCTGGGGCCCAGGACGCCCGATTTCCAAAACAGTGTCCCTTGGCTGCCAGCCCTGCTAACTCCGAGAGGCATCAGTTTTATAACAAAATCATCAGTGCTCAGACACACTAAAATATCCATATAGGATTAGTGTTACAAATCAGACTGAGTATAGCTATAACAGTATTTTCCCTCCTAAATGATGCATGCATTCATAATAGCCAATGTATCATTAATCATTTATAAACTAGAGTTAAGACAGAAATCAGGGTAACAAAAAACAAAGTGCTTTAAAATAATCATTCTCTACCCACTTATCCACCCTTTCAACAACTATTTAAAAAGTAATGGGCCCTCTGACACCATGGGATTGATAACGCCTGCCTGACAAAATGGGGGGAAAAGAATTGTAAAAAAATAAGGTATTAGTGGCTAAGAGAGTTCAGATAGAGTCAAGAGGCGATTCTGGAGGCTATTCTTATCCAAGCTTCAGCTAGATATCGCTGTTTATCATGGTTTGCCAAACACCAACCATGCCAACCCTAAAGAAGACCTATGGCTCTATCTGAGATTCTACAAAGGTTCCATGCACTATGATTACTTTCCAGAAACCAACAACCTCCAAACGGGTTCCTAGGCCAGATAAGTCTTGAAACCCAGAGGGGCCAGCCTCTCCAGAACATCAATCAGTCTATCCCCCATCCCATATTATCGAAAACCCTTTTTAACATGAAAAGTTAGAACGGGCACAGTCCAAATACCCCTAAAGACCGGGAGAAATATCCAAGGAGGAGGAGGAGTTATAACAGAGACGGCTAGATTTAACAAATAAGTATGATTGCTGAATCATTATACCAATATTTCTTTTAGTCTTCAGTGTCCTAGGGCAGCTATAGAAGGAAAAACCTATGGAATGGTAACCCATACCAAACTCTGAAATCAAATCTGTTCTGTAACTATTTGTTATAATGTACTTTGAAATTTATTGCTTCTTTGTCTATATGTCATATTTCACACACATAAAAAAGTAGTGGGCCAGGGGGCTGAAGATGTACAATGAAGGTGGTATAATCACAGCCTTGGAAGAGCTCAGAGTCCAGTCAGATGAATAAACATCACAGGTTAAGTGCTCATGCAGAAGTATGAAGAGAGCCCTACATGACCAAACAAATGTTTGAGTTCTAAGAGTGTTTCAGGTCCACCTCAAATAATCTTGCTATAATACCAACTTGTACAAAAATAAATCAATACTGATTTTAAAAATATTAGTTACAGCATAGAAAAATGAATATTTAGTCCTGTATTTAACTAAAATGACATTCTATTTTTTGGCATTTGTTCTAGTTTGCAAGCTGCCAAAATGCGATATACCAGAAACAGAATGGCTTTTTAAAAGGGGAATTTATTACATTTCAAGTTCATAATTCTAAGGCTGTGAAAATGTCCAAATTAAGGCACCAAAAGGAGGTTACCTTCACTCAAGAAAGGCTGATGAAGTTGGGGGTTTCTCTATCAGCTGGGAGGGCACATGGTGACATCTGCTAGCTTTCTCTCCTGGCTTCTAGTTTCATGAAGCTCCCTTGGGGACATTTTCCTTCCTCATCTGCAAACATCTCTGACTGTGTGGACTTTGAAGCTTTTTCCAAAATGTTTCCCTCTTAAAGGGCTCTAGTAAGCAACCCAACCTTGAATGAGTGGAGACACATCTCCATGGAACCCATGTGATCAAAGTTTACCACCCACAACTGGGTGGGTCACATTTTCATGGGAATAATCAAAAGATTCTACCAGCAATAATGAATGAAGATGAAAGGACATGGCTTTTCTGGGGTACATAATAGCCTCAAACCGGCACAGCATTATTCAACAAATTGTCTTTAAATGTTCTAGCTTACCACAGCAACAATTGTGGAAGTTTACTACAGTAAACAACTAGAGATATGAGGGACAGATAGCATGCTTTAAGACCCTTGGAAAATGAAACCACTTTCCTTTTCCATATACATTTTGCAAAGGCAACCAGACTCCAGACTTTCAGCTCTCCCATCCACTCTGGCCAGACTGATCTTTCCACATGCCACTCTTCTGCACGTCTCTCCTAATGCAGAACCAGCAATGAATCCAGTCACCCACAGTGACACAGAGAAATCTTGCCAGTAAAGACCCCTGTATCCAATATCACCTTAGCTCCCAACACAGAACCTCCTTCCAGGCCACTAATCTATTCCTGTCTCAAGGCAAATCTCACTCATCTCCCACTTCATGTTTTTCTCACACAGAGTCCACTAGGTGGGATGCTTCTCTTCCCCAAATATCCAAATCCTATGCATCTATCCTTTAAAGAGCATCTCACTGGTCCCCAGCCCTGGCATCTAACTTCTGGACCACTGTGAGCAGTCTAAGTGGGCATCCTCCTTCTCCAAATCCCAATCCACTCAACAACAGCATTATACACAGGTAGGTAATTATATAACTGTGCCATGAGGGAATGGTCTCCCTGGATGGAGACCCTTTAAAAGGGCTGTATGTGATGGAAACAGCCCATGTCCATCAATGGATGAATGGATAAGCAAGCTGTGGTATATACATATTGTGCTGGTTTGAAAGTATTATGTAACTGAGAAAAGCCATGTTTTAATCTTGATTCAATCTTGTGAAAGCAAATGTTTCTTTTAATCCTGATTCAATGATATAGGTTGGAATCCTTTAATTAGAATATCTCACGGAGCTATGACACACGTAACTGTGGGTATAAGTATTTGCTTAGATGGAGATGTGACTCCACCCATTCCAGGTGGGTCTTGATTAGCTTACTGAAGTCCTTTAAAAGAAGAAACATTTTGGAAAGAGCTCAGAGCCGACAGAGCTGACAGAGAGAGAGCCAACAGAAACTTCAGGGCTGAAAAAGAGAGCAGAGACACGAATGTCTGGAGCTGTGCAGGGCCCAGCAGATGTTGCCCTTCCATGAGAAGTTAAGCAAGCCAGAACCTGGAGACAGCCAAGGGAAGCCAAGAGATGAAAGCCAGCTCCCAAGAAGCAAAGTGAGGAATCCTCCCAGAGACTGAAAGCAAAAGAGCCCAGGAGCAAGGGACGAGCAGATACCACTATGTGACTACCCAGGTGAAAGAGCTGTTCTGGACAGTGTCAGCCTTTCTTGAGGGAAGGAAATCTCTTGTTGGTGTCTTAGTTTGGACACTTTCACTTCCTTAGAAGTATAAACTTGTAACTTATTAAATTTTTCTTTTGTAAAAGCCATTTCAGTTCTGGTCATAGCCAGTAGCCAGCCAGTAGCTAGCAAACTAACACACATACGATGGAATATTATACAGCTGTAAGACAGAATAAAGTCACGACACATGCCACAATGTGGGTGAAATTTGAAGACTTCATGTTGAACAAAATAAGCCAGAAACAAAATGGTCTCATTAATACGAACTAACTATAATGAGTAAACTCTGAGAGTTCAAGTTGAGGATACAGGTTATCAGGAGATACAAAGAGGGTAGAAGTTGGGTATTTGATGTTGGAGTACAAAATGTCCAACAGGATTGATTGTAAAGATACAGAAATGGACTGCACAATACTGTATGATGGTAGCACAATATTATAAACACACTGAACAAAGCTGAGTGTGAGTATGGCTGAAAGTGGAAGGCTAGGGACATGTAGGACACCAGAGAGAAAGACAGAGGATAACAATCGGGACTATATAACTTAGCAAAACCTAGAGTGGATAATGATGGTGATTAAATGTACAAATATAGGAAGATTTTTACATGATGGAGAACAAATGAAGGTCACCATTGCAAGGTGTTAAAAATGGGATGGTATATAGAAAAATACAATTAATGCAAACCAGGGTCTATAGTTAATAGTAACACTGTAATATCTTTCATTAATTGTAACAAAGGCAATATATCAAGGCTAAATGCCAATAAGAGGGGGATATAAGAGAGGGTTATGGGAATTCTTGGTGCTGGTATTGTTTCTCCCTTTTTAAAAAATTTGTTTTTTCCTTCTGCTTTCTTTGTGGGAGCAATGGAAATATTCTGATAGAGATTGTGGTGAATGCATAACTATGTGATTATACTGGGAGCCACTGATTGTACACTTAAGTGTACTGATTTGAAAGTATAACGTATTCTGGAAAAGCAATGTTTTAACCCTGATTCAGTCTTGTGGAGGCAGCTGTTTCTTTTATCCTGATTCAATACTGTAGGTTGATATCTTTTACTTACATTATGTCCATGGAAATGTGACATGCCCAATTGTGGGTGTGACCCTTTTTTTTTTAATGCCACAGTAAAAAGACAGAGCTGAAGGAGCCCCAGAAGGCTGAATCCTTCAGCTGTCTACAGGTAAATGTGGTAGGGTCCATTAAGTGGTTAGTTCTCAAGTGTGAAAAAGGGAAAAGGTAACATAATACCTCAATCCAGCAGGGTCCTGGCAGGAAACTGACAACACACATAAATTAGGTAATTTGAGGAGAGTTTTTTAAAAAGAGTATTTAAAAAGGTATAGACAGGATGCCATAGAGATAGTGCAGAACCCCAGGATTAGACACAGTAGGATACAATTATTATATTATACTAGACCTGAATGTGAAGGGAGAGAGCAATTACACAGAACACAGAAAGTGGGAGACTGTGGTCATAGAAAGAATTGTGACCTTTTGATTAGATGGAGACATGTCTCCACCCATTCAAGGTGGGCCTTGATTAGTTTACTGGAGTCCTTTAAAAGGAAATATTTTGGAGACACCTCAAATGCAGACACTTGGAGAACAGTTGCATCAGAGCTGACAGAGACATGGATATTTTGAGATGCTCAGACTGCTGACAGAGAGAGCAGATACCTAGTCACAGGCAGAGCCCAGCAATCACTGTCATGTGCTTTCCCATGAGATGCTAAGCAAGCCAGAACCTGGAGAGTCAAGGGAAGCCAAAAGATGAAAACCAGCCCTGGAGAAGCCAACAGAGGCTGAAAGCAATGGACCCCAGTAGCAAGGGACCAGCAGATGTCAGCCAGGTGCCTTCCCAACAAACAGAGGTGTTTCAGACAGCATCAGCCTTTCTTGAGTAAAGCTAACCTTTTATTGGTGCCTTAATTTGGACATTTTCATGCCTAAAAACTGTAAACTTGCAATTAATCAATTAATTAATTAATCAAAAAGGAATTAATCAATTCCTTTTTAAAAGCTGTTCCATTTCTGGTATATTGGATTCTGGCAGCATTAGGAAATCAATACACTGGTGACACCTGAGACGCAGAATCAGAGTTCTACAGTTTTGAAAGTTAGCATTACTCCATATAGCAACTGTTAAAGGAGGTGAAAAATACATCAGATCTCAACTGAAGATATGAATGAAACAGACCTAGTTAGGACCAAGATAAATCAGAATACAAGGTGTCAAGGTCAGGTTCATGTGTCAACTTGGCCAGGTGGTGGTGCCCAGTTGTCTGCTTGGGCAAGCGCTGGCCTGTCTGTTGCTTTGAGGACATTTCATGGAATTAAACCATGACCATGTTGGTGGCATCTACAGCTGATTGCATTTCAGCTAAGGAGAGCATCTTCTGCAATGAGTGATTCATAATCTAATGAACAGAAGGCTTTAAGGACTCAGAAGAGACAATCACTCTTTCTGCTTCAGCCAGCCAGCCTCTCCTGAGAGTTCGTTGAGGACCTTCTTTGGAGTTGCCAGATCATGGCCTGCCCTACAGACCTTGGACTTTACATCCCCACAGTTACTTGAGACTTTCATAAATTTTATACTTACAGACATCTCGTGCTGATTGTTTCTCTAGAGAATCCTAGCTAATATACAAGGTAAAAAAATGATGACGTCTATATTTATAAAACTCAACATCTATGTGAGACCAAAGAAAAAGATGTTTATTTGGTCCAAAATTTAAATTTTCTATAGCAAATATCTAATTTAACCAATCTGGTCAGTTTATTTAAACAATATAATTACATGGAACCTATTAGAATAGGGAACAAGATCTCTTATTCTGTACAGGTTAAGGTAATAACCTGATACATTCCATAGTATTTTGGTCAAAAAAGTAAAAAAAAAAAAAAATGTTTGCATAGTCCCATTGAGGGACTGGGGAAAGTGTAGAATTATTAAACTTCCCTTCCCTTTCCTAACGAGGAAAGTGTAGAATCATTAAACTGATATTTTCTCAAGCATTTGGGACTCCCAATTTAATAATCCAAGCCCTCAATCTTGATACTTGCCCTTATCAAACTTATTTCCGCAACAGCAAAACTAAGCCAACTTATAATTATGCCTAAAAGTCACCCCAGAGAACGTCTTTTGTTGCTCAGATGTGGGCTCTCCAAGCCAACTCAGTAGAAAAACTCACTGCCTTCCCCTCTAAGTGGGACATGACTCAGTAGGGTGTAGGTCTCCCTGGCAACGTGGGACATAACTCCAGGGAATGAACCTGGCACTGGCATTATGGGATTGAGAAGGCCTTTTTGGCCAAAAGAGGGAAAAGAAATGAAACAAAGAGTTTCAGCAGCTAAGAGATTTCAGAGTCGAACGGTCATTCTGGAGGTTACTCTTATGCAAGCTGCAGCCAGATGGTTCAAATTGCCACAGTATGCCAAACTTCAACCAACAGTACTCCTGAAAACCCTAAAGAATACCCTGAGCTTGAAGACTGTACAAAATTTTTTCTAAGTTAATTTTTTTCAGAAACTTACGACCTCCAGATTATACCTAGGCCAGATAAGCCCTAAAACCCAGAGGTACCAGTCTCTCCAAGAACATCAATCAGTTTCATTCCTCTACCCCATAAGGTCACCACCCCTTTCCAACATGAAGATATTAAAGTGGTTATTGCCCAGATATCCATGAAGAGTGAGAGAATGATCAATTGCAAAGGAGGTGTCATTGAGAACGATTATGACTACTGATTCTTTATGTAGATATTTCTTTTTAGTTTCTGGTTTAGTTTCCTAGCTGGAAAGAAATACCCAAAATTGCTGCACTGTAATTCAAGAGACTTGACCTTTGATAATGATTATATTACTACATAGCTTTCATCATTGTGGATGGGTGATTGTAAAAACCTTCTGACTGACACTCCCTTAATCTAGTGATGGGTAGATGAGTAATAAAATAAAGACAATGATACTAATAGGGGTATGTTGTTTTGGGATCCTTTACTTCTTTTTTTGGAGCAATGAAAATATTCTAAAATTGACTGTGGTGAGGATGCTTAACTGTATGATGACACTGTGAGCCTATGATTGTATACTTTGGGTGGATTATATGGCATGTCAATATAGCTCAATAAAATTGCATAAAAAGGGCTGTCTGTTGGGTACAGTAATCTGTTGATCCAATTTTCATTTCCTACAGGTTTCTATCCAGGCTTTACATTGATTGTACCAGTGTCTAGTGAGGCTGCAAGAGAGGGGAAGCAACACCCGGGGCCCACCTCAATTGTCCTGTTATTCTGGGTAGAAGTGGAGAGTACTGGGCGTCCCCATGGAAGACCTGGTGATTGGATCAGGTTGGGAGAGTAAGGGCATCTATAAAAAGGGTGGGATTATAGAGGATTTGTGTGTCTATTCTGCTGCCATTAGAAAATCATACTTTCAGCATCTTACTTCTCTTTTCTGCCACATAAGAGTTTCTTCCCTTCTTGCCTGGATCCCAGAAGATTTTCGGCCTCTTTTCAGGCACCTTCAGCTGGTTTACCAGAATCCCTCCTACCTCCCTGCTAATCGATTATTCAGCCTCACCTGATCTCTCCCCTTGTCCCCTGCTGGCCTAGTTCAGAAACTGCAGAAAGAGAGAGTGGGGAATCAGAAGAGTCAGAATTCCTCCTGCCTAGACCATGCTTCCTTTCCCCATGGGTCACTCACGTCCTTCTCGTATCATCCAGCAACACTGTTCACTGGGTCTGCCTTTGTTTAGGGTTACTAAGAACATCAGCTGCATGTACACACTTTTCTTTTCCACTTGATAAATGAGCAGCAATTTCATTTGGCGTCCTTGACCGTCCTCTCCTCCTTGGCTGTTGTGACACTGGGACCCCCAGGTTCTTTCCCCATGCCTCCATCCTGCAAGCTTCTGGAAGCCTCTTGCACTTGCTCTCTTCTTCCTCCTTGTAGCCTTTAATATTCAGTTACAAGTCCCCTGCCTTCTCTTATATTATTCCTCCCTCAGAAAGTTGATCATTCTCCATGGTGTTCATTATCATTTATTATGTGAATAGCTCTAGACTGGAATCAGTGGTCAGCCTTATCACCAGACTAAATTATTTTGTCTCAAAGCAAGGAAGGCCAGAGAAAGATAGATGCAGACTCAAAATCCCTGCTCCAGCATTTATTGGTCTATGTTAATTAACCTCTGGGAGACTCTGTTCCCTCCTCTATGAATGGAAAAATAGCACCTGTCTCTGGAGTTGCCTTAAGGGCCAAATGAGGTGATGTAAGGAAACCTCCAGGTCCTGAATCACACTGAGCTGGTTCCAGTCCGCATCACCCTTCCCTCTTGTATGCTGCTACTGCCGCCCACACTCCTGGTGTAATTACATATCTTCCACAAATGGAATATGGCAGGAGCCTTCTAATAGTTTCCCTGCCTGGTTCTCTCCCACTCCACCCTGTCTCTATCTCTATGTACTATGTTCCTGGTTTGATGAAATATTAAACTCTTAATGGTTTCCTACGGTGTCCTGGATAAAGTACAGGATTTATCCTGTACAGTATCCAGTACTGCCTGATTTTAGATTCTCCCATTACTTGACCTTACCAACTTATTCCACTGCCTCTCCCACTATGGCCCTACCCTAATTCTCTTCCAGCCAGGATGTGTCCTTATTGTCTCAGGAGCACCTTGCCAGGCAGCATAGCACAGTGGTTAAGAGTGTGAGAGGGGACTCTGGATGCAAGACGGAGAGAATTCCAGGAAACAGTCAGTGCCCGTGCAACCTCAAGCAAGTTACCTGCCTTCTCTGTGCCTCAGTTTCCTCATCTGTAAAGTGAGAATATAGTAACAACACTAACCTCATTGGGCTGTTTAATGAAGAAGTGAGTTAATGTATGTTATGCAAATAGAACAGTGTTTGGTCTGTGATAAGTGTGAGTAAAAGCCAGCTATCATCACCACCATCATCATTCTGAGCGCTCACATCTACCTCTGAGCCTTGGGAGCCTTTTTCCTGCCCAGACTCTACCTATCCCTGTCCTTGAATGTTCAGCTCAAGATACACCTCCTAGATAGGTCTTCAGTTCATGATCTCTTTCCAGCTCATACATATGTTTGTACTTTTCTCATTTGATCACTTGGTCATATAGGCTGTGTGAGAAGGTTGCTGAATTCTTTTCCAAATATACGGTGTATCTTACCACTGAGGCTATAATTTATCAAGATACAGGGGACATTTTATTCTCCACACTGCTTCCCACAGTGTTGCATATACAGTAGCAGAAGGAGCTTAAGAATCACTGTTGAATCAAATCTTATTTCCATTTTCTAACTATCAATTAATTGTTCATTTAAAGAAAGCATAAAATAAAGTTTTAAAATACAGTTTCAACAAAAATCTAAAATCAAGAACAAAATTAACATTAGAAGACCTCTGTTTCAGTCCTGATGATTTCTTCGAGGTCATGAGCCCACAGGCAGATCAATTAGACCTACTGAGTATCTAGTTTCTCACCAGGAAAATACCATATACCTCACAGGGTTATTGTGAGAATCCAATGAGATAGCAAACGTTGGGAAAATTCGTGCAAAGCACAAAGCAAATACTAAAAGTTTCTAAATTAATAAAAATATAAATTAAGAACTGATTTTAATATTTTAAAATTAATTCTGTTAGATGCACAAGAAACAACAACAAAGTATTTCTAAACCATGACCAAACTTTTATTTAATCACACATCTCAAATGATGAAAAACAGAAAATCATACAAGTTAAACTAAAAAGTTCTTTCTTCACAGGATTTATAAGACCAATCCAAATGTTAGCTCCAGGGGGCAGGGCCCATGCCTGTCTTAGGTGCTGTTATATCCACAGCCTGGCACACCATAGGAGCTTAACAAATATTTGTTAAATCAAGAAATGAATTTGTGCATGAATAAACAGAGTATTAGCAGATTCCTCAAAAGCAACACATACGAGGATTTTACAAAAAGAAATTTTGTTCAACGCACAAATCAGGAAAGTGGTCAGGATAACATAATTTAAATATCTAGTCATTTACATCATTCCTATCAACAACCCAGAAATTGTACAGCTCACGCACATACACACAAAAGTCCCTAAGCTGTTTGGTATAAGACACCTAGAATAAACAACAGGCAGGTAATAAAGGACTTTTCTAAGGAAAGCACTGACACTCTTCACGAATACCATTTGTGGACCCAGTGAATGCAGGTTTACAATTTTCTTTCTGTAATGATAAGTTATTCACTGCAGGAAATGAATATTCAGATGTTTAAATTTGTCAATTGTTTGCCAAGCTGTGAAAATGTGACATATATTCCTACAATACCTTTAATTAATAATAATAATGGTGCATTACAGTCACCTAACTAAGTGTAGTTTTTAGTCATGCTAAAAAATCATGATTCTGATGAAAGATAACCAATGGATTATCTATGAATGAAGTCGAGCATCGCTTTTAAGGAGAACATGGCTTTGAGCTAGCAGATCGAATTAGAGCACCAACTTATACTTCAGCCAGCAATATAAGATAAAGTCACTTCAGTACAACATGATGCTATGGGGCATCAGAAAGAGACTTCATTTCTAGGGTTCAGGTTTGGAGGACAGGAGACTTTGTAGAGGAGGTGGTTATTTATTGAGGATTTATTGTGGTGTGGTCAACTGGGAGGTGGGGACTACAGGATCTTCGTGTACAAGGCACTGACAAATGCTTTTCCATGTCTGATTGCAATATATCTTTATAATATCCTGGGAGGTAAACATTATCAGTTCCATTTTATAAAAGAGAAAAATGAGGGCCTAAGAGGTTAAGTAACTTATCTAAAATGACACAGTTAAGAGTGGGAGAGCTGGGATTTGAATTCAAATCTGACTACAACATCAATGAATTTTTTGTTCTAAGAACTTAACTTCTCTAATATCAAAAATTAAAACAAAATACATAGATTTTACAAGTGGAACTAGGTAGGCACTGCAGGTGAGCAGAACAGACGATTATATTTGGGCTGCAGAGTCGTGAAATGCTGCATATTAAAAAGGATATACAAATTTAGGATAAAAATAGTGTTCCTATATATACTTGCCCTGGAAAGTGAAGAGGACATGAAGCTCTGGCCTCTGATGCAATATGAGGGTGGACCTAAAATAAACAGCCAAGTGCTGCCTGGCAACTGGGACAATAGGCAAGGCTGGCCTGTCATCTAAATCCAAGCCAGAGAATGTGCGGCCATACCCTGTGAGAGTCTGTTTATGAGCTCTGATATTGGGCCACTCCAACTGCAGAGAAAAATCCACATAAGGCATGAAGTCAAGCTTCCGGTACTAAGGCAACTGCTTCATTTTTATTCCTTTGCAAAGTCCAGTTTTCCAGTTTTGTTTTTTTTTCTGGGATGATAATAATGTGGGCAAGGAGAAGAGCAAGGCGCACAGCCTAGGCGAGTCACGAAAGAGTAGGGATGCATGAAATAATTTAAACTATGTCTGACCTTTGGTTGCCCAAGACAAAGCAGAGAATTCAGACCTGGAAAAGACAGCCCACTCTCTTCTGGCTCCTCCCCTAGAGAAGGTCTGGGGGTAGGGGTGGGGGGGGTGGTTATTCATTTAAGTCTGTGAGTCATGCAAATTAAGCTAATAGAAACTGTACAAAGAACAATGAGTAAGACAGCCCTTGACAAGGGGTGTGACCTTCAGCTCTTTACCTCTTTGGGACAGTTTCCTCATCTGTAAACTGTCAGTCTTGAAAATTCTGCAACTCATCAACTCCAATATCATGTGCCATAATTATGTGAAGCTTGTTAAATAATGTACCCAAAGACAGACGCTCAGTTGGGAAACACAGGAGTAAGAGCAAGGCCTCTGTAATCCCACAGACCTGGGTTCTAATTCTAGCTGTACAAACCCCGACAAGCTGCTTAATCTTTCCAAATTCGAGTTTTTACCATGCAAAGGCAGATTTTCTGCCTAATGCCCTCAAATAACAAATTCCTGAGACACCAGGGTTTCAAAGAGAGAAAGAGTTTATTGCTAGGTACGAAGCAGGAGATCAGTCTATTGGCCTGAAAATCTGTCTCCCAAACTGCAGTAATTCTGATAGTTCTACAGCATTAAAAGATGGGCAGGTTTTAGGATAATGAGCACAGGGCTCCAGATGATATAATTAGAGGTGACCTAATTATTGAGACTGATTGTATGCTTAGTCACAGAATGCATGCAAGAGAATGGCGGCCTTCACTATATGGTACGTAAAGATATCTCAGCAAAATTATTAAAAAAGAAAAAAAAAAGAAAAATATTGGGTTCTCTGCCCAATGCGCTCAAATGACCAATTCTGAGACATTGGTGTTTCAAAGACAGAAAGAGCTCATCGCTAGGTGCCAAGCAGATCAGATGGCCTAAAGGTCTACCCCCGAACAGCAGTAACTGATAGCTTTATAGTATTAAAAGATGCGCAGGTTTAGGATAATGAGAACAATGGCTAGAGGTGACAAAGTTAGAGATCTAATTATTGAGCACGGACAGATAAATTACATGCTCAGCCACAGAACATGTAAATGAATCAGTGGACTTAATATGAAGATGGGCATGATTTTTAGTATTATAATGAGGTCACTTATAGGTTAAAGTAAATTACTAAGCATGTCATGCAGGTCCATTTTGGTTAGATTCAGCTTTGCTTATCAAGATAATTTTGGACTTGGGGTGGGTTAGTTCTGGGCTGACCCATCGCCTTTTATTAATAAACATTAGGGGTTGTCTTTAGTGATCACAAGACTCTAAAGTGGAAAAACCAGATAAAATGGGCACAAATGAGGGTCAGTCTCATGGATTTTACAATTATGAGGGTACAAGATAAAGATTATACAATCACTATCAGACATCAAGTCCACTGGATTACAGTTCAAAGATTTCAGGTATTTCCCTCTGTCTACTCTAACATATCAGAAAGCAAAAAGGAAATATCTCTATGATTCAGCAACCATAATTATTCCTTAAGTCTTAACTTCTCCATTAGAGAATTGGTTTTTTTTTTCCTCCATTAGAGAAGTTGTAGTTTGCAGAACAATCGTACATAAAATAGGGTATTTCCATATACTACCCAACTATTAACATCTTCCACCGTACCTGAGAAGTTAGGATTTAGGGGATGATTATGATTACTGAATCACAGTACAGATATTCCTTCTTTACTTTCTGGTATATTATACAGAAGAAAATACCTGAAACCCCTCACTGTAACCCACTGCCTTGATCTCTGATAATGATTGTGTAACCCTTATCTTGTGCCCTTGTAAAAACCTCATTCGTACCCATTTTATCCAGTTTTTCAACTTTAGAGTCTCGTGATCACTAAAGACAGCCCCTAATGTTTATTAACGAAGGGCGCTGGGTCAGCCCAGAACTAACCCATCCCAAGTCCAAAGTCATCTTGATAAACAAAGCTGAATCTAATGAAAACAGGCCTGCCCGACACGTGCAGTACCTAGACTTTAACCTGTAAGTCACCTATATCTCATTATAATACTAAAAACCATGCCCATCTTCATATTAAGGCCACCATTTTTTTATATTCATCCTGTGACTAAGCATGTAACCCATCTGCACATGGCAATAATTAGATCAGCTCTAATTACATCACGTGGGACCACTGTGCTCATTATCCTAAAACCTGCCTGTCTTTTATTACCATAAAACTATCAGAATTACTGAAGTCTGAGGAGACAGATCTTTAGGCTAATAGGCCGCCTGATCTCCTGCTTCACACCCAGCAATACACTCTTTCTCTCTTTGAAACCCTGCATCAGGCAAAGAATCCACTGCTTTTGATTGGTGTTGTTATTGGTGTAGGACATTTGTTACATTGGTGATAACACATTTTTATAGTCCACGATTTACATTACAGCTCACTGTTTATATAGTGTAGGTCCATGGAATTTTTAAGTTTTTTATTCTGTAAACATATATATGATCTAACATTTCCCCTTTTAATCACATTTATATATATATATATATATATATATATATATATTTAGGACTGTTATTTATGTTCACAATGTTGTGCTACGATCCCCACCATCCATTACCAATACGTTTCCATCATTCAAGATAGAAACCCTGTACATTTAAACCCTTAACTTCCCACTCCCCATCCCCACCCCATCCTCTGGTAACCTATACTTAGATTATGACTGTATGAGTTTGCTTTTCTAATTTGATCAAATCAGTGAGATCATACAATATTTGTCTTTGTGTCCGACTTATTTCACTCAATATGATGTTTTCAAGGTGCATGCACATTGTGGCATGTATTGGGACCTCATTCTTTTTAATGCTGAATAATATTCCATTGCATGTATATACCACATTTTGTTTATCCATTCATCGGTTGATGGACACTTGGGTTGTTTCCATCTTTTTGCGATTCTCTCTTCAGTTCAGCCAGTGTGTGCCTTATGTATTTTGCGGCAGCCTGGTTAGATGCATAAATTTTTATGATTATTATTCATTCCTGGTGGACTCCCCCTTTTATTAATATATAATGTCCTTCTCTCTGATAACATTTTTGTAGTTAAAATCTTTTTTTGTCCAATATTGGTACAGCTACCCTAGCTTTCTTGGTTATTATTTGCCAGGAATCTCTTCCACCTTTCATTTTCATCCTATTTGTGTCCTTGGGTCTAAAGTGAGTGTCTTGTAGAGAACATATAGATAGATCATATCTTTTAATCCATTCTGCCTATCTGTGTATTTTGTTAGAATTTAATCCATTAACATTCAATGTAATTACTGTAAAGGCAGTACTTAGTTCAACCATTTTATCTTTGGTTTTTACATGTCATATCTTATTTTTGTTTCTCTTTTTATCTGTTTAGTTTCTTTTACTGATAATCTTCATTTCTACCCTTTCCTCCAAGCCTCTATCTCTTGTGTTTTTCTTTTCAACCTGCAGCACTCCCTTTAGTATATGTCATAGGGCAGAACTCGTGGTAACAAACTCTTTGAGCTTCTGTTTATCGGTGAATATTTTAAATTCTTCATTTTTGAAGGACAATTTTGTTGGATAAAGAATCCACAGCTGGCAGTTTTTCTCTTTTAATACCTTAAATTTATCAAACCACTGCCTTCTCACCTCCATGATTCCTGATAAGAAATCAGCATTTAATCTAATTGCAGTTCCCTTTTAGATGACAAATTACTTTTCTCTTGCTGCTTTCAGAATTCTCTCCTTTTCTTTGGCAGCTGACATTTTGATTAGTATGTGCCTTGGAGTGGGTCTATCAGGGTTTGTTTGGAATATGTTGCATTTCTTAGACTCATATCCTTATGTCTTTCGTAAGACTTGGGAAATCTGGAGCCATTATCTCCTCAAATATTCCTTCTGCCCCTATTCCCTTCTCTTCTTCTTTTGGGACATCCCTGATGTGCATGCTGGTGTGCTTCATGTTGTCATACAACTCCCTGAGGTCCTGCTCAAAACTTTTCATTCTTTTCTCTACTTGTTCAATTTTGGATGTCCTGTCTTCTAAGTTGTTGCTCCTTTCTTTCGTCTGTTCAAAGCTGCTGTTGTATACCTCTAGCACCTTTTTACTCTCATATGTTGCTCCTTTCATGCACATAAGATCTGTCATTTTCCTTTGCATGCTTTCAAATTCTTCTTTACGCTTGCTCAGTGTCTTTTTAACATCCTTTATCTCTTTAACCATATTTTTCTTCATCTCCTTGAACTGGAGAAATGTGTCTGAATATCTTTGATTAGTTGTTCCAAATTCTGTATCTCATCTGAATTTTTAATTTGTTCCTTTGGTTGGGCTATACCTTCTTGTTTGTTAATGTATCTTGTAATTTTTTGCTGGTATCTGGGCATCTGATTATCTTCAGGAGATTATTCTAGCGGTCATTTTCCCCTCTCTTATCTAAGATTTTGTTGTCAATTGGGTTTGTGTTAAAGCTCTTCTTTGGCACTTGGTTTAAAAGTACTTCCATGCCAAAACAGGGCCAGTGTCCCATGCCAGGGGGTACAGACATGTTCTGAAGAGCCCTGGGGAGGGTATCAGGAAAGCAGCTTCGCAAGACTGTACTTTCCTAGCCTGCCCAGCAGATGGTGCTCTTCAGCAACCTATTCCCCACAGTCTACAAAGGCAAGTTATTTTTAGCCCTCTGTCCCCTCTACTTCTGAGGCAGGGGGAAACAATGGCACTGTAGGTGCCTCTCAGGAAAGGGCTAAGGCTTCAGGACCTAGAAGTCCAATTTCACCAGCCAACATTAGGTCAGAACTGTGCCATACACCCCTGTTTCTAAGTGGGAAGGCTCCCCCAACCCTCTGTCCACAGCAGCCCACCAGGCAGGAACTGGACATACCAGAGAGGTTGCTGGCCTTGTGGGCAGAGGGTGGACACTAGGTAACATGGCCGACTGTGTCACTCACAGCAGATTTTCAGTCTGTGGGAACAATGGCACCATGAGCAACTGCCCAGGAAGGGCCAAGGGTGCAGAACCCAGAGGTTCAATTTGACTGGCCAACAGCTGGACCGTAACTGTGCCACATCCCTCTCTGTTCATAGGGGGAGGGCTTCCCTGACACTCCCTGTCCACAGCAGCTAGCTGGGCAGGAATCGGGCTGACCAGAAGCTGCTGGCCTCAAGTGTGGGGAACAGGTGCCGGAAGCCAAGTCACTCACCACAGTTTCTCCTTCAAGTTTCTGTTTCTTCCCTGCATGCCACATGGTTCTCCTCTGGTCAGCTGTTTTGGACAGTTTCTGCCTACTCTCTAGGTGTTTTTGGTGGAGGTGTGAGTTCTACTCATCCTTAGTCTACCACATTCCCAAAGTCCTACCCATATAAATTTGATGATGGGCTTTTCCATTTCAGCAAGAAGATTGCTTGAATTTCGATTGGGATTGCACTGAATCTATAAATTGCTTTGGTTACAACTGACTTCTTAATGATATTTGTCTTCCAATCCATGAACAAGGGATGTCCTTCCATTTATTTAGGTCTTCTTTGATTTCTGGTGTTTTGTAGTTTTCTGTGTACAAGTCATTTATATCCTTAGTTAGATTTATTCCTAGATATTTAATTCTTTTAATTGTTATTGTGAATAGAATTTTTTTCTTGATTTCTTCTTCCGATTGTTCACTGCTTGTGTATGTAAACACATACTTTGGGGGTTTTGATCTTGTACCTGCCACTTTGCTGAATTAATTCATTAGCTCTAAGAGCTTTGGCAAGAACTTCCAGTACAATGTTGAATAACACTGGTGACAGTGGGCATCCTTGTCTGGTTTCTGATCTTAGAGGGACCACTTCCAGTCTTTCACCATTAAGTAGGAGGCTAGCTATGGGCTGTTCACAAATGGGGATAATAATAGTACCTTACACTGCATTTCATTATATATCCCCTCAATAAGAATTGAATGGAATGAAAAAACAGATTTTAAACTAAGTTTCATTTGAAATTGATGTAAAATACCAGCATTGCTGCTAATGTCTTAATCTAAAAAAAGCTCTCTACCTCTTACACAATAAGGGAGTTTTAGTTACGTACTATTTAATTTTGCTATTTAAGAATTATTTGCCCTTTACCATGATGAAGAAATTCCCTTCTATTCCTAGTATTCTAAATGCTTTTTCCTTTCAAGAAGGGATGCTGGATTTTGTCAAATGCCTTTTCTGCATCCATTGAGGTGATCGCGTGTTTTATTTTCTTCTTCATTGTGTTAATATGGTATATTAACTGATTTTCTTATTTTGAACAAAATTGAGTTTATGAATTCATTAAATGGGTATAAAAATGAATCCTGCTGTGCAAGGTGATTGTAAGGATTAAATGAAGATGTGTTTATGACGCGTTTGGCTCAGTGACTAGAACATGGTAAGTTCAATAAACAGCAGTGGTTTTTATTACAATAGAAATACCAACACTCTCAAGAGATCTCCCTTTAGCCTCAGAATACAGAGCTCTGTTGTTTTAAGAAGATACACACTAATCTTGCCGATCTTTCTCAAATGAAAAAAGCAAAACTATTTTAAATTATAGTATTTTCTTTGGATTCAAATACATGGTTTAGGTCCATGTTTTAGTCAAGTAAGGATCAGGAATCCTGGCATCAAGAGTACAGATTAGTGCAAATTATAAAAGATCATGAGCTTATCTAAAGTATGTATAATTAATGATGATATGATTATTTCATAAGAATGAAAAAAATTGGAGCTCTGCTGAATTATCACCTCAGAATTCAGTCTGGCTTCCCTGGTGTGCTCATTTCATAGGTGTAGACCTAATGGCGAGTGAAACTCGAGGTCTTTTATAGGTCCTTGTGCTATAGAGTCAAATACCAGCCTCAGCCTCTATAAGGATGATAGATTTATAATGTCTCTAACAAAAAAATGAGGAGGAACTTATAAGGAAATCTCAAGACAGAGCTGATAGAGTGGGGCGTAAGAAATGAGCCTAGCACAAAACCTTTTTCTTGGAGCTTCTCACTGAAGCATGCTCTTCATATAAAAACTTAAATGGCAGGGATTATAATAAGGTTCTCTTGTCCCAGTTGATTTTCAAATAACCAAAATGACAATGTGGAGTGAGCAAAATGCCATTCCTAAAAACATTTAAGAAAAACAAATTCACAGATACATAGTGATAGCAAGTTTAAGCTCTGCAAATATTAAAGATGTAGTATTGTGCAGTGATGAGAAGAATGTTTTGGAGCCAGGCCACTTGAGTTTGAGGATGTGGAGACACAAAGAAGATACGATTGACTATAGGTTCAAATGGAATTCGGCTCAATATGTTAGTCAAGATTTTATTTGCTCTGCAACCAGTGGTGTGATCTAAAACAAATTCATTAACTGCTCTGTGCCTCAGTTTCCTCATTTGTCAGATGGGAATAATAATGATACCTTACACTGCATTTCATTACATTTCCCCTCAATAAAAATTGAATGGAATGAAAAAACAGATTTTAAACTGTTTCATTTGAAATCGATGTAAAAATACCAGCATTGCTGCTAATGTTTTAATCTAAAAAAAGCTCTGTCTTACACAATAAGGGAGTTTTTAGTTATGTACTATTTAATTTTGCTGTTTAAAGATTTCACCATATTAAAAGATGGCTACTTTATTCCTTCTCTACTGCCTCCATAACTGTCTAAAGAACTCTGCTAATTCCAGTATATAATATTCTCATACAAGCATGAAACCTCATCCATGGGAGAGAATTTTAACAGTATTAAGTTACTGAGCATAACAATACTGATTTCCAGTGCTTATTTATTCTAAATATAAATTTTTCTCTAAATTACTACTACCTGGATGAGTGAAGGATTTAATAAAACAGTCTACTAGAAAGAACTTTAGAATCAAATAGAAATCTCACGATGCATTTGACTCAGGTTAAATCAGTTAATCTCCCTGGACCTCAGTCTCCTCACCTATAAAATAACAGCAATATCACCTTACCTATTAACCCATTAGAGTTGCTGAGAGGATTAAATTAAAGTCTATGTAAACCATTTAAGCACAACTGATTGTTCAACAAATAGACAAGCAGTTATCTAATAAGTTAATACACTTTAGAATTTTTTCTTCTTCCCATTCATTTTCATATATCTTGATTCTGGAGGGCTTTTCCAAACTACATACATACTACAGGATCATTAACCTCTCTCCTGGGGCATTCTGGAATTTTTTCAGAGCATCAGTACCAGCTAGAATATCCTTTATTAAATTTTTCTGTGATTTCTGTTGGTTGTCTTTCCATTTTGAATATAACCAAATCTTCAATTCTTTGGCTTTTAGGAGGATGTAAGAAGATACGGTTTACTACTGTTTCAAATGGAATTCAATTGGACTGTGTTAGCCAAGATTTTTTTACAAATATATAAATGTTTATCAATTCAATCTTTAGACATGTTTAAAGAGATACAAGAATATGATAGAAGGGCTGATAAAGAAACTATTCGCATTTGCTAGACTAGGAATTCTGTTCTACCACAAGGATATTTTTAAAAAAATAATGCAGTACCAATTACTGTAATAGTTAAAACATTGTTAAGAAGCCAGAGAAAGGATCATTCTTAATAGGGGAAAGAGATAACCTTTCCTCTTTGAAATGTGATATTTAACAAGGGGGCACTTTGTCCCTTAGTCATGGGGACTCTTTAGGGATAAAATTAAAAATAATTAATGATTAGGTGACTAATCAAAACCCCCAAGGGTAAGAGTAAGATACCCTGTGGAAGATGTTTAGTTGGGGTTTCTTTTACAGTATTGCTGGGGGGGGGCAGGGAACAGTCACCAACAGCAATTATTGAAACTATCTGCAAAACATGCATGCATTAATAATTATTTCAACATTTTAATTGAAAATTGTACATAATGATTGCTGTTAATGAAGGCTGTTAAGGCACTGGTCAATATAATCAGCCAAGCATGAACACATTAGCTCAGTGGTTCCTGACATCACGAGTAGAGTGGTATAGTAAAAGAATCACTCATAGGGAAAAGAAGAGAATGGGGGGATGAGGGAAATGGATGCTTGGAAACTTACAAGGGAAAGGGCAGGGGGAAGAGGTAGGGAGGAGTGGAGTTTTAAAAGGCATATATCCCACAGATGATTTTGAAACTCTCTGACCTTGAGAACCACTGTTTTGTGCAGTTTAAAACCACATGGCTTTACGGTGGGTCGATGAAATGATAACTGAATAACTTGTTGTCCACTATCTGTTGTAATCCATCAGCACTTTTCTCTTGGTGACAAGTGTAGTTAAAAGAAAGGAACCTGATTCACAAATTGACTTTTCAAAAGTACTTTCCAATCAGTTATAAAAGGAATATTTTATTACCAATATTGCCAGCTCAGGTTATGAAGAGCCTAGATGTTCCCTAAAGATAGACTGCCAAAGCCACTCCTGCTGGAGTCTTCTCCAGCCTTGTGGCCCTAAACCCTAGGGACTAAAAGGTTAGTAGAAATCATTCAATTTCCATACCTAATACTGGTGATTATGCCTGCACAATCAGTATGCCTGCAGCCCACATCCTTTCTTCCACTGTAATGAAATGGAATGCCTAACATCATCAATGCCAATATTGCTATAATTTATAGGCAAGTATTATGGAACATTAAACAAAATCCTAATGCTCAATATCCAAAAAATGGCTTAGTTATAAGGATTTTTTTTTAAAGCAGAATGCAGTTTCCAAATGACGTATTAACTAAATTTTCAGAAAATAACATTTGTCTATCTCTGTATGCCTGAGCTCTAAAACTCAAATGAAACATATTTAAATTAAACATATATGTGTTAGATGACCTAAATGAGTGAATTGGGCCAGTATTAAAATAAGGGAAGGGGAGCTGATGGGTCTTGTGAAAACCAAAGCATGCATTCCCTATCCATGCAGAGGCTTTCAAATATTTTAAATACATTACACAGGCCAAACAAAATAAAACTGTATTCTAATGAAAACTTTCTCTTTTGTCCCAGATACCCAGAGCTACTGGATGAAATTTAGCATAAAAAGTATAAATACATAGTAGACATTGAAGAAGTAAGGGAAATCCCTAAGTAACCAAATGGAGAAGGAACTCAAAGCCCTCCAGAGAGCAGGGCTAAAGTTGAATGGCTCAAGGAGATGTTAAAAACAGATATAACAGCTGGGTCCTGGGAATTTAATACTATAATGAGAAAGGAAACCAGGCTGTAGGCCCCACGGTGCAAAACCAGCTGGGGCTGAGCTACTGGCATAAAGTCAGAAGCTATGAACTGGCCATCCACAAAACCAGGCCTTGAAAACTGCCCACTTGCCCAGGGTAATGTAAAGGAAGCTTTCTTTCTGGCTGGTGCCATGGATATAGATACCCATGAGAGACAGAAAATCCCAAACCTGTGCCACTTGGGCATTCAAAGTTCAAATTTGTTCTATCCATGGAGAGCAGAGGGTCCCAAGCCAAGATACTAACCCTAATGAATTATGAATGATACCAGAGGTGTTTTCAAAACCACCTGGTAGAGATATGTCTACAACACAGAGGGAAAAGAGACTTTTCATGGGAAAACAATCTTTGTGGAAGAGGAGGTCCAATCACATTTTTCAAACTTCATCAGCAAGTAAAACACCATAAAAGAGAGTAAACAGTCAGAAAAACGGGGAAAATTGGCTCTTTAAGAACTAAACAGAACAATCTGTATGAGACATATATATATATATATATATATATATATATGCATTTTAAAATTTAAAGAGATAAAGGAAAAAATAAAAAAACACAAAGGAAAAAATGGGTTATAGTATAAAATATAGGTAACTGAAGGGAGATTTAGGCAACTGGAAGGCGGAGGACATTATATCAGAATATTCGGAGGACATTACTCAGAATATACCACAGAAATATAAAAAGATAGTAAATATGAACAAGAACTTAAGAATCTGGGAAGATCAAAATTCTGGTCAATAAAACTTTGCATCCCTGCTGTATATCAAGCCCCCTTGAACCTGGCACGTATTTGTAAATAAAATATGGTGAGAAGATGATGTCTAAAAGCATGCAAGACACTGTTTTAGACATATTATCAGCATGAGAATATTTATATTCAGGGACTCTGATGATTACTGCTCACTAATGAAGTTATATGAACAGATTTTATTTGCCCTGGTGTATATATAAGCACAATTTCCTATTTTCATGATAAGGAGGAATATAATAAAGTGTACATAACTAAAAAATCCACAAATAATTCTCTTCTACTTTCCCTGGCCATTCTCTTAGTATAGCTAAAAAATAACAACATGCATGGGGGCTCAGTCCTTAGTTTCTCTGTAGAAACAATGTTCTCTCTTATTTCCATACCACTGCCTCCCTCAACTCCTTCCCCAGGGTCTGCTCCTGGTTTTGATATTTAAATCATTTGTGTAGGATACCTCTATCCATTGCAGACTTCAGAGAGGGATGCTTGCACACTAAACTGACTTCAATCTCTTGTAACAACCTCGAGTGAAATGGGGGCAGTCCAGGCCCTTGCTCCACCCCAAAAGTGAGTCAAGGACATCAGTCACTCTGGAACTCCAAGAGGAGCTTCAGTATGATTCAGATAATCGGAACCCCTGTGGATAGCTAGAATTCTCACCAAAAGTTCACTGTACTGCTAAGATGGGATCGGTAGAGTCCAACTCACTTTTTAACTGTAGTAACAATTCATCTGAGAGTTTATTAAACCACAGATTCCCTAGCTCCACACCCAGTGATTCTGATTGGGTAGATCTGAGGTAGGGTTTTGGGAAACCCCATTTCCCAAAATGAATTTGATACAGTCTCCAGATCACTCTTCATAAAATACTGTCTTATAGAATTCCAAAAGGATGCAAAGTATCCTCGAGACAGGGATTAGGAATGGCTATGGGAGAGCCTAGAGAACTAACCAACCTACTGGCCTGCATCCTGTGTTGGAAGACCAAGAAACTTCTCTTCCTTTTTCTAAGGAAACCTCAAATTAAGGAAGCTTGCTTAGATTATAGATATGCTCATCATTCCTTAGAGTACACCAGCGAGACTCACTGGTGAGATTCTACTTGGTATTACCTTTATCACTCACCTACATCTCACGCATCTGTCTTATGATCATTGTGTCCTGACCATGGGGCCCATAGAGCGGAGAAAAATCATATCAGCAATATAAAAAAAAATGTTTACCAAAGTTAATTTGATAAATCTATACCAAAACCCTCTTACTAACATGTAAGAAATCCTCTCCAAATAACTAAACTAAAATTAAATATCAGGTTTTTTTAAAGGAGAGTTGCAAATGGATCTATAGAAAAACAAGCAACCACCGCCAACAAAACAGAAGAAGCAACAATGTTGTAACTAAGATGCACCACCCATCTCTGTGAAAAGAACTGCTGAAAATGATAAAAGGTGAATAAAATGGGATATGAAGTTTTCCCTTTCCAGCTAACGATACTTGTCTACCAGATAGCAGCTGCTGAATGCAAAATAAGAAACTAGATTGAAACAAGTGTGCTATTAAAGCTAAGAAATACATGTAATTCAGGGGGAAGTAATTTTGACTGTTGATGAGATTATTTTGCATGTTAGGTTGGGTGGTGAACAAAGAAAAAGGAAGATGAGAAGCAGGAACTTATCCTCAAATCCTGCTTGAAAAACTGACAATGCAGACCCAGTCTGCTCTGGGGTCTCCCATTAAGCCCCAGGACAAAAATGGGAATCTCTGAGACAGACCTGAAGGAAATTCATTCCATCCTACAGGGAAGGTTGTCACATACACCTCATCAGAATCCCAGAATTAACCAGAACTCTCAATTCAACTAAATAGCACTTGTAAAAGTGAGCAAGGAAAAAGTGTAATGTCTAGACTAGCAGTTTGGGGAAACTATTAGAGAAGGAGATTTAAAAAATAATGAATGAGGTGAGACAGTGTTTGAGAACTTGGGCATATATCAGACTTCTGAGCAGTTCTACCTCCAACTGACTGAACACTATCTGAACAAAACGTCAATCTATCTTGGCTCCTGATATTTTCTGCTTTAAACTGGCTTCCTAGTTACAGATTTCTTACTCAGATTCCCAATGTGTATTCCCAAAGAAAACAGAACCACCAAGCTTATCCCTTCCCCCTTTACCTTTTCCATCAAATTTCCACTCTCACCTTGAGAGCAGTGCTTGCACTTTTCACACTGTCTCTTTGCATTTGTTTACATGGACCACACCTCACTTCTCTGTCCCTGGCACCACGTGTGGTCCACTGTAGGACATGGTGTGGGCAAAGGGGTTTCCTGATTGACTAAATTTAAAAGACAAAAAGATATTGTTCCAAACATTTTACTTGTGAGGGCTACAAAATAAAATGAAAATTATTTTTTACCTTTTCTACCTGCCAAGGATGAATCTCTATATTAATGTGACAGCATTTGAGGGCTCTAGTCATATTAAGCTGAAACCAATATAGTTTTTCTCTCTTCCATTCAGTAAATTTAGTTCAGCACTATGGTAGATACTTATGGAGGTACAAAGATGTGGATTCTGTTCTCAAGGGACTTGTAATAAATAAAAAGTTAACATTCTAAGAATAGAAGTAATAATCTCTGAATGAAGCTTTGAGGATATATTTTTAGACATGAAATCTCATTTTTGGGGGGGAAAGTATTACTCTATTCTAGTAAAATTATGTTTATCTATTATTTTACTGGACTCTATTCTAGTTACTCTCTATGGTAGATTGAATTATGTCCCCTACAAAGGCACGTTCAAGTTCTAACCCTAATCCTATAGGTATGAACTAATTTTTTTTTTTTTTTTTAACATGGGCAGGCATCAGGAAATGAACCCAGGTCTATGGTAGGGCAGGCGAGAACTCTGCCACTTAAACTAGTTTTTAAATAGGCCCTTCGAAGATCCTATCTGGATGATGCCAACTTGAATCAGGGTGGGCCATAATCCAATTTCCTCTCCTTACAAGCAGAGGAAATTCAGACACAGTCATTTAGGAGAAGCAAGAGGAAAGATCACCATGTGATAGAGGCAGAGATGTATGTACAAGCCAAGGAACCCCAAAGACTGCAGCAAGCCAGCACCAGAACATTGCAGACTCTGCGAGAAAGCAGGTCTAGTAATACTTTAATGTTGGACTTCTAGACTCCCCAACTATGACGCAACAAATTCCTGCTGTTAAGCCAACCAGTGTGTAGTATTAGTCATAGCAGCCCAGGCAGACTAAGATATCTCTAATAATTTACTGCTATTCCTAGTGTAGATAGAGAAGTATTACAGGGCACAGGACAAATGACAAATGACACAGTCAGCTTGCTGGCAGTCTGATTACAGACTCTACCCAATTCCCCACTGCAGACCAATGATCAAACATTCGGACTTGCTCAGAAGACAATCATACAAGTCTTAGGAGATGCTGTAAAGCATCTTTAGAAGTTGGAAATAACAGGACTGAATGATTATTTTTACGGCTTTCCATAAAAATAGTGTAACTCAGTAGTTATTAGCCAAGGCAGGTAGCACCCAAGTAGAGGGTATTTAAAAATGTGTGAGTGCTTTTGGTGATGCTCTGGTGTCCAGTGGGAGCAACACAGTCCTGCCAATTAGGAATTACCTCACCCAGCAGGTCATTAGCAACCCTGTTGAGAAACAACACTAAGCTTATATGTTTAAGTCAGGAGCTATTCATAGAGGAAAACTAAAATGCAATTGTGAAGACCCATAGTACTTTCCAAGTATACAATTTATTAATTCAATATACTAAAAAAATTTTAGGACAAAATATATTTCTCTCAAGGTCAGACACACTGATATAAAACATACATTCCATATTTTTTATGGTCTCCAAAATGAAAGAATCATGAGGTATAATGAAAGAGAAGATAAAAAAATATGTATTTAGAGATCATGGGTTATAGATTGTTGACGTTACCAAGACTGACCAACTAGATAGTTCATATTTTGGGGAAAAGTAAATAGTTTCACCTAAGAAGAAGTAACACACTTTAAGGATATAATTGTTATTATAAGCTATGAATAGAAATGTAAATATCTGGCTGATTCTAAGAAGTTAGTTCAGATTACTTATGTTTTCTTAGCGGCTTTCTTTTTTTGTTGTTGTTTTATTCTTTTGAACTGTTATTTTATGTGATACCTCTTAAATTTTCATTGTAGGAAAGATACTATACTCAGTCAGTTCTACCAGAGACTAAAACTCATCACTAATTCTATATAATCAACTTCTCTTGTGAATCAGGAATCTTCTTGCAAAGCATGTGAACTGAATCACAGCCAACATTTATTCTTGATTGTGCTGCTCCATAAACACAGTCCCACAGTCTGAAAAGCACACTTGTTTGTAACAGACACCAAATCCTGAAAAGCACACTTGTTTGTAACAGACACCAAATCCTTGCTGTACTCACACTTATCGCTACTCCACCCTTATTGCTATTGGCTGCCTATCCAGCCTCCATCAATCTGCAGATGAGACGTTTCCTAGTCCGGCATGATTTTGCTAAATTTTCCTATACTGTCTCCTAGAACTCAGGAGGCGCTCTCTCCCCATCTCATTCCCAGCAACTCAGTATTCCTTCTATATACTGAAAAATCAATGTAGAAAAGTTGAAACAGTGTCCATAAGCAAAGCATCAGGAAGAGACATTCTTTAGTTACTCATCAGAAAACAAACTTTTCCCCTTTGACCACTAGGTGCCACTCCTTGCTGAGCGACCCCGCAATGCAGTTTTTCCTTTAGCAAACAGCAGGAACTTTGCAGAGCTGCTGACCAAGCATCCCGGTCCCTCCCATGCATACATAGGTGGATTCCTAGCAGACTCCATAGTCAGGAGGCCTTGAGGTCCTGGGAAGTTGCCTCAACTCTCTCCCTCATTTCCTCCAGAATTTGCTTCTTGTCCATTTCATAACTGGAGAATGCTGGCACCCACTCAGTGTGGAAAAGAGGGTTAAATCTAAGTAAAAACATGTTGCATTCTTGAAGGATAGATATACAAAGTAACTCTCAGGGATGTTATCCTACAACAGTCTCAGGTTTTGTTCAAGGAAATTGAACATGTTACAACATTTGCAGATTCCACACCCAGTATGTGTCAGGTACATGGAAAGGTCATACAGAGTGAGCTCATTCCATCTTAATCAGAGGTTGTCACTGTGGTTGTGGGAAGAGGGGGAGGAGGAGAGGTGCTAATCCTAGAGATACAAATGTCAAACCAAATCCCCATAGCTGCCGTTTTCCTTCTATCCGCATTTTGCCTGGTCACACAAATCCCTTGTTTTATATCTGCACCATGCCCTGGTTACCAGACACATTCCCAACTGAAAACCCAGCAACAGGGAGGAGGCGTCGGCGAGTGACACAATTTAACTTGGAAACCATTCGGACAAAAACCTATCTCTAGTGTCGAGGTAGTAGTGAGAGCACTAGTCCCGAGCCTGGGGAGGCAGCGGGCAGGCTCGGAGCCTGGGAAAGGCCGGGCCGGGGCGCGCAGGCGGCGGCGCGAGCGGCTCGGATCAGAAGCAGCCGCGGCCTAGCAGGGACGCGGCCCGGGGTCGCTACTCACTGCGTCCCGCTCCAGGGCCGGAGCTTCAGTCCGCGGCCGCGCCGGCCTGGATTTTCAGGATGTTTTCATTCCTGTTTGGGCTCGGCCCCGTGGTTTCAGTTTTGAGTCCCAGCCCAGGCGGCGGAGTGTGACTGGGCCCGGCGGGTCCCGAGGCGGCGACGCAGGCTCTTGCCCGCCCGCCTCCTGCGAGCAGCCCCGCCCCGGGAGCGCCCAGACGGCCCTGGGGAGGGAGTTTCCCCCCCACCCCGATCCGCCGACTCACGGGCTCGGCATCCAGGTCTGACTTCACCGGGCTGGGATGCGGCACTGCAGCCTGGCACGGTGTCACACTGGCTGCTACAAGGAGGGAGCAGCGGCGGCGGCTCTTTGCAACTATCCGCCCCCCGCAAACACCAGTTTTTAAACTATAATGCAAATTACTAATGACTATAACCTGGCGTTTGCAAATACATTTCAAATTGTATACGACTGTTTAAAAGGGGATTTTAAAAAAAATTCAGTTTGAGAGTCAGAATGCAATTAAATTTTTGTACATAATGTTATTACAATTGAAGACTTCAGAATAAATAATAATGTATTTTAAGCCACCGAATAAAACAAGAATCCATGAGTCCACACTCTTATAAATAAATGAATAAATAAGAAAATGGGCAAAAAGGAAACTCTCTTATAGAAGAATGCCAACCAATAAATAGAGAAGGAATGCAGGAGTTAGAGAAAAAAAAGTTACAAAATTTAGAAAGAAATATGGCAAGCCAATTTTTTCCCAACGCCATAAACCGACCCAAGTAAAGACTCTGGACACTGAGATTATGGTGTATGAGTCCGGGATGCAGTGGTCAGTGTTTGAGGGTCACAAACCTTAGGCCTAACTAGTAGCCGCTGAACAATGGCAGTGCTGTATCCAGCCAAGACAGAGGGGACCATAGCTGGCAGTAAAATAGGCAGAGAGCTCAGAGGCAGAGCTCTGCACCCCTCAGTGCCCCAAACAGAGAAAGCAGGTGGGGTCCTTCTGATTTCCCCTTCAAGTGTTCCTCGCAGCCATCTATTTCCTTATTTGTGTTACATAAAGCTGGTGAAGTAAGAGTACTTCCAACTCTAATATATAATTCCCTGAGCAGAAGACTGTGTTCTTGTGATTCTTCTTGATGAAAATATAACTTAAAAATTCTCTGTTAGTATTTTTTTTTTTCTTATTTTATTTAACTAAACCTCAGCTCATCTGGTTTCATTGGTAGTCATTTCCCCTATGGCAAAAACAGCCCAGGATGAGGCGTTCCCACCAGGCCCCACAGCCCCCCTGTCAGGCAGCTGTATCTCCCTCAATTAAGGTGCATACATTTAATATGCTCCTGAATGTGTACAGATGGATTAGGATACAAAATTTCCAAAGACTCGTATGCTGCAGGCCAGGGAGAAAGGGGCTCCTTAGAGATGAGGAGGGACGTTACTGCTCTCCCAATGAGCTGTGCAGGTCACGTTCCCTGAGGCCTTTCTCTAGGTGTGCTCCTCAGATCACCTGCATCGGAAACGCCCGCCCCACCCTGCTGAATCACAATTTCTGGGCTTGGAATCTGAGAATCTATATTTTAACTGAATTATCCAATTGATGGCTTAAGTAAACAAAGGCACGGGGAGTCTAAACTACTACATTCAGCACAATTCTGAATCCTTACGCAGTGTGGTCGCCAGACTTTTAATCAATTGAGAGTTTCTTAGAAATACAGACTCTCAGCCTCACCATAGATCTCCTAAATCTGAATCTTCATTTTAATGAAAATCCACTGACTCATATAAGTACACAAAAATATGAGAATTACTGCTATAAATCTTGTTTCCCAAGCTTTGGTCATTGGTACATTACCTGCATGCTCTTCTTTAAAATCTGCCCTACCTATCTTATGGTTACTTAATATTTTCTTTAGATTTACTTTTTAACCTTTAATTTAACCTTGTCTTAATAAAAAAAAAATCCAAGAGATCATCAGTTTGCTGTGCTAGTAATACTTTTTTGTTGCACACTGAAAATATGCATAATTTTTAAAATAAAAATGCTTAACTGTGTATCACTACCAAAGTTGACATAGCTACCTATCACAGAATCAGGACAAAAATCATAAGTGTTTCTCTGATGGTTCCTTCACACATCTCCCTGCCCAGCGAGGGAGAATGGTTGTTTGTCCCTTCTTCTGTTTAAAAGACCTAATATTGCCAAACACCTTACCATCAATGATTTTCCTTTTGTTTAATTGGTGATTTCTCCTGTTTTCCTCTCTGTTGCAGGTATTTGTCACTGGCAGTTGGCCACGCATTTGAAAACCTATTGATAATTTGAAAACAATTTCCCACCTAATCATACATACCTTTCCAAAAAACTCACATGCTGAGATTCCCTCTAGCAGGATTAAAACATGTGGTCTAGGCTGACTAATGACATGTACCGGTGTAAGAATGGGACTGGGACTGAGCAAGGGAGGAAGCTGCTGCCCACCAGAAATCCATATTTCCTTATATAAGACTTTTAATCTTCAGGATTGGAAATGGTAAAGTTTCTGGCATTCGGTCCTAACTGTGAGAGGTGCCGAGCTATGGTGGCAGCAGGATTTTAAGAGGAGACAAGACACCCTGTCGATGTGGATGGCACTGTCCCTGCCCATGAAGTTTTGGATTCCAACAGAGGGATCCTCCTGGATTTCCCTATAGATTAGCCACCATCCCCTAAGAAATTCCTTTTTGGTTTAAACTAGCCAGAGTGGATTTTGTTGTTTGGAACTAACATCTTTAACCAGTACATCTTCTTAATAGCCATGGTCTTCTACAGAGACATTCTTAATGCAATGTGAACTTTAGTTTCCTCATCTGAACAAAGAGGAGGTATCTGAGAACTCTTCTAGTAATAAAAAATCATCTTATTTTAGACTTATTAAGAAACACAACTATTTTCATATTGGCTTTAGTAAGAATCTCTGATAATTTCTGCAGTCTCATCAGTCATTATTATCAATTTACCAAAAACTGAAATTTACACACTAAATATTTACAATGATTATTTTAAGTTAGAAACATCTATGCCAGTTAACAGCTTTGGATTTTCTAAGCCCAGAACTACATGGCAGAAGTGGTATTATTTTACTCATAATTATTCACTTGGAAGGATTCTCATAAAACAGTTCTGTAACACATGGGAACAATTTAAAAGAAAGCAGCTTACAGGTGAGCTGCAAATTTAAATATTTATTTTTGGGTGCACGGGTAGTTCAGTGGTTAGAATGCCTGCCTTCTATGCGGGAGACCCAGGTTCAATTCCCAGACCATGCACACCCCCCCCAAAAAAAAAGTTAAATATTTATTTTTAAAAACAAATTAAGGTTTTATCATCTTTTTTTAACTTTCAGTGTGTTCAGAGGATCAGGACTAGTTCCACTGACAATCATATCTATTAGTTTGCAATGCCGTTTCTGAATATTTGGAGAATATTATTGTGCCTGTCATGTGTTATCATACTTAACACTGTGATAAAACGCTTCAAGTTATAACAAATGCTATTATCCAAGCTTTTCTAAATCAGGCATGGGAATGATCATTTTTTAGAGATGATGATAAGGAGTCACAGTCCTTCTAACCTGGCATCAAGAAAAGATATAAGTAAGTATATATCTATTTTTCCTTTTAATATTCTAAATAATATGAGAAAGGTAGGAGTGTAGAATTAAATCCTGGAAAAACTAATACTAAGGAAAGAGAGTCAAAACATAATATGAAAGAGCAAAAGTAAAGATAGGAGCAGATGTGGGAAAAGGCAGTTTCAGAAGCCAAGGAAAGAATATCAAGTTTGCCCTTAAATAATAAAACAGTAAGCATGTACTAAAATATCTCCATCCCCCAGAGATGCCCCCTTCCCAGCTTCCTAAAATAGGGTTTGGGGGAAATGTCCAAATTCTTTATACTCATTTCACATCACAGCGATTGAGTGATAATTTCCTTGTATGAAATAGTATGGAATAAAGCCTGATTCTTAAGACAAAGTTAGAGAAAAAACTGGGTGCAGTTTTCAATAATATACTCAGTCCCCAAATTTTAGATAATAGCCGTTCCAAAAATCATTTATAAACAATTCACTCTATCTCATTAGGTTGAGTTTTACTAATTTACTCTATCTCATTGAGTTTTACTAATAAGACTTCTCATTTCTAGAGTCGTAATTTGGTATAAGACAAAAATAGAAGATAGGAGTAAACAAAATCAAAATCGAGTAAAGCCCTGAACACTATAAAATACACGGCCTGTTTGGGACATCTCTTTTATTCAGAGATCTCCTTGAGTTTGAGGGTCAACAAGAACAACCACAGCAGCAAGGTATTTTCCCAGCACCTTAGCTGCCAGGTCCTGCTAAGTGTTCTACTTCAATTAAGTCTCTCAACAGCTCTGACAAGAGAAGTTCTACTCCATTTTACATATGAGGAAACTGAGGCTCAATAAGGCGAAATAAACTTGCTGATAGTAAGTGGCAAAGCGGAAATTCAAATTCAGGTTTGTTTGGCTCAACAAGTGGACATTAGCTTAACCAGAGTGGACATTAGGCTGTCATGCCCCTAATAATGATAACAGAAGAGCTAAAAGAGAGCAGTTTCCAGTTTTGAATTTATGTTGATCCCAAGTATTACTTCACTCCTATTATTCAAGATGCATAGTCCTTCAATGATTATCCTTTTATAGGTTGGCAGAAGAGATTTAGGAAGCTCTTATAAAATACTCGTGGGTCTTAAATTGGGTAGTGTTAAACTCTGTTCAGCTTTAGAGGGCCCAGACTCTTCTATCTCAGCCAATTCCTGTCTTGGCACTTCTGGAGACTTGGTGAGCAGTTGTGGTTCTGGCAGGCACTAAAATACAAACTCTTCACCGAGCAAAAGACATATATGAGAAATTCCACAGACCTCCATATGATAGGATAGCTTAAAATGCTTATTTTAAGTATAGGTTACATTTTTAGATGATCTTGAACATAATGGAAGATCATAAAGTTGAAATGAGCTATTTGATGTCTTAAAAATTACTAGCTTTTATGTATGTATATTATTTCAAAACTACTAGCTAAAATTGTGGTTTCTTATCTTGAAAGGTGATGTTTCAGTGAGTTAATAAATTGAAAGATGTGAAGGTTTGTATTACTAAAGAAAGCTTAGTCAGAGTTTATGAGACCCAGCATTGTGTTGAGGACTTTGTATAAACAGAAAGCCTGGGTTTGAAACCTACCTCCATTTTATTGGTTTTGTGTTCTTGTCAAGGTTAATCTCTCTGAGCCCTTTTTTCTCCATGAATAAAGAAATACTACTATACTCTCCATAATATTCTGGGGGGATTACCTAAGATAATTACACAGAGCACTTAGCAGAGAGCCTGCTGTAGTTAACAGTCATGGAGAGGATTTGAATGATTTTTCTGAAGTAGGATGAGCAAATACACAAAAGCCTAATATAATCTATAGATATTTTTGATAATAAATAAATATTTGAGGACATTATATTCCCAGAAGACATAAAAGATAAATGGTCTGGATATATCCCAGAGTATACTAAGCAGATAATCAAAAAGTATTGGCAAAGTCCCTTGAGGGATGGGAGAAAAATTATGGAACTATTAAACTTTACCACTTGGAAACCCTGGATACTGTACCAAACATTTGTGTTCTAGTTTGCTAGCTGCCGGAATGCAATATACCAGAAATGGAAAGGCTTTTAAAAAGGGGAATTTAATAAGTTGGTAGTTTACTGTTCTAAGGCTGAGAAAATGTCCCAATTAAAATGAGTCTATAGAAATGTCCAATCTAAGGCATCCAGGGAAAGATATCTTGGTTCAAGAAGGCCGATGAAGTTCAGGGTTTCTTTCTCAAGTGAGAAGGCACATGGCGAACACAGTCAGGGTTTCTGTCTCAAGTGGAAGGGTACATGGTGAACACAGTCAGAGTTCCTCTCTCGTCTGGAAGGGCACATGGCGAGCACAGCATCATCTGCTAGCTTCTTCTCCTGGCTTCCTGTTTCACAAAGCTCCCCAGGAGGCATGTTCCTTCTTCATCTCCAAAGGTCACTGGCTGGTGGACTCTGCTTTCTGCGGCTATGTCATTCTGCTCTGCTCCCTCTGAATCTCCTTCATTCTCCAAAATGTTTCCTCTTTTATAGGACTCCAGAAACTTATCAAGACCCACCCAAATGGGTGGAGATATGTCGTCACCTAATCCAGCTTAACAACCACTCTTGATTAAATCACATCTCCAGGGAGATGATCTGATTACAGTTTCAAACATACAGTATTGAATAGGGAATATTCTGCCTTTAAAATGGGATTTATATTAAAACATGGCTTTTCTAGGGGACATACATCTTTTCAAACCAGCACAATTTGGGACAACCAAATCAATAGGCCAAGCCCTTTATCTTGAGGCTTGCTCTTGTGAAGTTTATTTATATAGCAGAGAAGTTTAGCCTACTTATAGGGATGCCTAATAGTCACCTCTGAAGGACCTCTTTCGTTGCTCAAATGTGCAACAAAAGCCCATTTTCTCTCTCTAAGCCCAGCTCTGCAAGTGAAACCATTGCCCTCTCCTGCTATATGGGACATGACATTCAGGGCGGCGTGGGAGATGACCCCCAGAGATGAGCCTGGCCTTGGCACTGTGGGATCAACAATGCCATCCTGGCCAGAGTGGGGAAAAGAAGTATAATAAATAAGGTATCAGTGGCTGAGGGAGCTCATGTAGAGTCAAGAGGCTACTCTGGAGATCACTCTTAACACAAGCTTCAGTTAGATATTTCTACCTATCATAACTTGCCACACCCAACCAAAACTATTCTTGCCAATCCTAAAGAATATCTAGAGCATTATATAAGATTCTACAAAGGTTCCACGCACTAGGGTGACTCTTCAAACCTACAATCTCCAGATGGGTCCTTGGACCAGATAAGTCCTGAAATGCAGAGGGACCAGCCCTTCCAGAACACCAACTAGTTCCATCCCCCATCCCATATTATCGATAGCCCCTTCCAACATTAAAAAGCTAGAATGGGAATGGCCCAAATACCCCTAACGAGTGGGAGAAGATCAAAGGTGATGGTGGAGTTATACAAAGAAGGTCGGGTTTAACAAATGAGTATGAGTGCTGAATCATTATGCTGATATTTCTGTTGGTCTCCAGTGTTTTAGAGCAGCTAGAAGAAAAGATGAAAAATCTTGGAACTGTAACCCATCCCAAACTTTAGAATCTGTTCTGTAACTACTTGTTAAAATATACTCATAAATTCATTGCTTTTTTGTATATATATGCTGTATTTCACAATAAAAAAATGGTTAACAAAAAGATAAATGGTTTTCTTAGACTTTAAATCATTGAAATCATTATTTAAAGAATGACATCTCCCCCAAGCATAGAAATGATACTTTGTTCACAACATTCAGTGCTATAATGACACTGTTTGCCTCTATTGCAACTCTCCCCACCCTCTGATGAGACACCTGTAGAATACGGGGCTCTTTGTGTTCAGGAAACGACTTACCTTACTGACAGGGGCTGTTCCACCAGCAAGTGTTCCCGAGGGTTGACTGCTCCCAGGGCTGGCTGCTTTTTTCTTGAAAATAGAAAATATTACTTTCAATAAGAGGAAAGAACTCAACAATGTACTCTAGTGGAAATTTTTATATCAGTACAAATATCTTTCTAAGCAAAAATTAGATGAATACACTAAACATACCCAATCTGAACAAGTGTTTTAAATTTTTCCTAGCTTTACCTGAAGAACCTATAAATATTGAAAAGGAAGAGTAAATTGAATAACCCCTAAAACTGTTCAATATTCACTGATTTGGGAGCACTGCAAAAATCCCCATATTGGCAGGTGTCATTTCCACCATAATGCATCCCTGAAACATCATCACTTACTGCGAAGAAGCTGTATACCCTCTTACAATGCTATGGAGAGCAGAGATTGGTAAGCCTCTACGGAGAACAATTATGCAATACGTATCAAAGATGTAATTCCACTGCTAAAAATTTATCAGGTAAATGATAGGAGAAAAAACCTTTTTCTTCAAAGATATGCATAATGGTATTATAACCTCAAAATGCTGAAAACAATATAAATAATAATGACTGTTTATTGAACATTTGCCATATGACAGGTATTATTCTAAATGCTTTGTGTATTTTAAGTATTATGTGCAATAACTTCATCTTTACATTATAAAGCTAGTACTATTATTATAAAGTACTAGCCATTATAAAGCTAGTACTATTTTTATCTCCATTTATGGGTGAGGAGACTGAGGAATAGAAAAATAAGTAACTTAGCTAAAATCACAGCTAGTAAATGGCAGGATATCTGCTTCAGACCCTATTCTCTAACCTACCTCTACTGCCTACCAAATAGGAGGTTATGTTATGGCTCAACTATAGCATGAAGTATTAGGCAGTTATAAAAAACATGTTTTATAAAGAAGAGCACTTAATGAAGTGAAAAAATATTCTTCGTATTTTCTATAAAGAAAAGTCAGATTACAAAACAGTATATATAGTATAATTCCTCAAGTTTATGGGGTTATTTTCTGATGGTGAAATTAAGAATGATTTTTTAAAAGTATTCTTTGTACTTTTTGATATTTTCTTATATAGATATAATTATTTTAACTGGGAACAAAAAACAACAAATGAGACAAAAAAGAAAGATAAATATGTAATTGCTTTCTACACAATGCCTTGGTATCCTATACCTCTTATATATAAATACCTATAATGAGGTTTTCATATAAACTAAGCCAACGTATAAAATATAAAGCTTTATAATTTAAAATGGTGAGACTGATTATACTATACATGTGAATAAATGTGAATAATGTATTGTAAACACTGAATACACAAGGGATGTACATTTACTAATTAGCAGATAGTAACAAGACATTAACAAGCCCTATGTATAAAATTTTGAACCAAAACCCAACAATGATGAGAAAATTTTAATACTTAATTGGGACAAATTTGGTTTAATTCTATAACATTTAAAACAAAGCACGAGCAAAACTTATACTGTTTAATTTTTTTAAATGTCTGCCATAGAAGTCTTAGCATAAGTCTTCTTTTTTCTTTCAGGGTAAGTATTGCCACAGAGGGCAGAAAACTTGAAAATGTGCTTTTTGCCCTCAAAGTATAATTTCTACTTCTTCTCTGGCTGATAGCTTTCAGTACTTCAAGAAGATCATAGTATGCCAGGGTGGACACATTTTTATAAAATGAGCATCTATGGAGCCTGGATATATTTGCCTAGAGGTAGCCTTAGGTGCATCTGCAGAAGACCCAAGCTCCCAGGCAACATCTACAGATTAGTCTTTCCCAAGCGTTTTCTCACTACCAGTACCCACAGGAAAAGAATCTAGATAATTGTGACAAAAATGAAGGAGGCTGCTAAAAACGTAGTAATACAAGTGTGATATGGGAGATGCTGAAAGGAGAGGCTAGCCTACGTTTTATCCAGATCATGATTCTTTTTCAAAATATAAAATGTATTAACAAATATTTTCTGATAGTTATACTATATAAATGGATTCAGTGTTAGGAACTGCACGTTCCTAAGTCCAATTCTTAGGACAAAGTCCAAAGTCTTTGTCCAGTACACCACAGCTCTCCACACTGGATGCCTGCCTTTATTTCAGCAACAACTGAGACAGGCCACTTTCCAATCTTGGGCTAACTACACATTCCAGTCACTGTATAAAAGCCCACAACCCAGAAGCTGGCTCATCTACAAAGGAATTCCATTACTTCGAGCATGTCAGCTGGGATTTATCCATGAGGATTTAAAAAAATAACTAGCTTTTTGGCTGAATTACAAAACTATTAAGTTAAAAATAATAACTGTTTAAACTTAATACGCATGCTTATTTTCATTTTTACTTCTACATCAACTCAAGATTTGCTTTAGAAAAATGACTTAGTGGTAAATTCAATGTCTTAACTCAACTTAGCATCCCTCAATTTTCTTGTGGCTCTGACTTGTCACCCTGAAGCTTGGCTTGCCCTCTGAGCTTCCCTGATTGCTGCACTAGCAAGTGCTAATTTAGTTTAGCTAAAATAAGGGTGGAATTTGTAAAATTGACCTTTCATTAGATTTCTCTCTGACAAATATTTTTTAAGCCCTTAGTCAATGTCAGGCACTTAGAAAAACCACAAAAACTTAGAAATACATGAATATATAGAACACAGACTCCTTATTCTCAGGTTAGTAACCAAAGTTTATTTATAGATTGTTACAGCTGATGTATTAGATCTGGCTTCCTTTCTTCAACTGTGCTGGACTTTGTGCATTCATTTGTTCATTCATTCATTGGATAAAAATTTATTGAACCCTGGCTATAGGCCAGGTCCTGTTCTGCAGTAGGGATATGATGGCCAGTTGCTCTCATAGTATTTCCATTCCAGTAGGAGGACTCAGACTCTAAATAAGTCAACTAAAAACAAGATGATTTCAGAGAGTAATGAATGTTGTAAAGACAATAAAATATGGTAATGTAATGGAGAGCAACTGGCTAAGGGCCTCAGACAGCAGGGATAAAACAGTCTTATCTAAAGAAATGACATTTGACTGAGACCTGACTGCTGAAAGGGAACCAATCATGTCCAGATGGGATCAGGGGAAGAGGGTGTTCCAGTAGACAGAGTAGCATGTGCAAAGACCCTAAGTAGCATGGCAAGTTGGAGGAACAGAAAGAAGCCAGCATAAGTTTGCGATGGAACAGGATGCTGAACCAAGATATTTAGTCTGAAGACATGTGGGCTCAGGCTGGTCTATAGTCAGGTGTGTTGGGGACCATTAGTTCTTTCTAGGCCTATTTTGCTTTCTGGTCCTCTCTGGGCATATCTGCCTCCTGCCCTCCCCCACCCCCAGTCCTCTCTTGCCTCCAGGTGAAAAGTTCTCTAAGTTCTCTGGCTTCACATCACTTTGCATTTACTTTTGCAGGTGTCTTCTTCAGTCTGTTCTCTTTACCCTCAGCATAGGTCCTCAGAAGTCCTACCCAAACCCTGGACACATGGCTCACCTGGCTTGGTCTCCACATTGACTAGCTAGTTGAGAGGACTGGATCTACCTTAGATAGAACAGAATTTACCTACTGACATGTTATGGGCTGAACTGTGTCACCCAAAAATATATGTTGGAGTCCTAGCCCATACTACATCAAAATGTGAGCATATTTGGAAATAGGGTTATTGCAGATATAATTAAGATGAAGTCATATGTAGGGTGGGCCTTTAATCCAATATGACTGGCGTCCTTATAAGAAGCAGAGAAAAAGGCACAGGGATAAGGAAGTACACAGGGAAGAGGCCATGTGAAGCTGGAGGCAGAAACTGGAGTTAGGCACCCTCAAGCCATGAGATGCCAAGAATTCCTGGCCACCATGGAAAAACTTGGGAGAGGCAAGAAGGATTTCTCCCCTAGAGCCACTGAAGCAGAGCATAGCCCTGCTGATACCTAGATTTTGGAGTTCTAGCCTCAAGAATTGTGAGAGAATAAATTTCTGCTGTTTTAAGCCTCCTGGTTTGGGGTACTTTGTTACAGCAGGCCTGGGAAACTATTACACCAGATCAAATGGAAACTCTCAAAACAAGTTCATTTGGGTAAGAGTCTGCATCATGAGTCCTATCATACAGATATACTCTACTCTCTAAAATAAAAGATTAAGATGTCAAATGAAAATGCAAACCCTATGATAAATTCAAATTTTGAGTTAAATTATTGTTCTTCAGTTATATAAATCCACATTGAGCAGAGATTTTCTTGCTCATTCCTTGCACATTCCTTCTAATATATATGAACATCTCTTTATTTAACTCAAGTTTACAGAAAGTAAAGTGACTTTCAGGAACAGCTTCCCCCTCCTTTTATATGTCTGTACTCAGGTATGGCTGAGTCATTGCCTCCCTCCAGCTCAGCATGTCACAAGGCCTAGGTCGTAACAATTAACAAGGAAAGAAGTGCAATTCTCCATTATCTATTTGCCTCTTCTGGACCCAAATTCCTGAACATGAAATCTGGTCCATTTACAGAGAACTCGTGTGATCTTTCCTGCTCAGGCACAGACTCCAGACAAGACACAGGTCCTGTTTCCATGGGCTATGAATCCACACCTTCTACTGGAAGTAGGTCCCCACCCCAAAGGTGGTTCAGAGTTTGCCAGCTATAAGACCAGCAAAAGAGGTACCCCATGCTTGAGCAGAGAGTCTCAAGAAAGAATGTACAGATTAGCCCAATTCTATCTGCAGTTGCAGAAAATCATGGAAAGAATTAACTACATACCTATCAGTATGTCTGTCATAGTAAAAAAAAAAATTTTTTTTTTTACTGAATGAATCAAATCTCAAATCTTGAAAACCATTTAAAAATTAACAATGAAGTCCCAAGAGCCAGCCAAAGAGTTGCAATGTCACCATCTCCTAAAATCACAGGAGAGGCCCCTGAGTCAAGCCTACATTATCCTGAGACTTAGCGAATATGCAAAGAATGAAAGGCGCTGCATTTTCTGGAATAATCGTCCTACCTTTTGATTATGAGGCAGAAATCCTGGCTCCACCAAATGCAAGTTTATGAACTTTTTTAAACATCAATTTTCTAATTGAAAAATGGGAATAAGTTTACCCATACATCAGAGAGTGGCTGTGAGGATGAAATGAGATGGGTTAGAAACCCCCTCCTAAAGAGAAAGGTCCAGTGTCCTTGAGCAGGCAGCAATGGCACAGACTGACAACCATTCTAAGAGACAACTGTTAGCATCCCTTCTCACCTTGGCTTCCAGGGACATCAAGTCAGTAGCCTGACATCGTCCACGGTGGGAATATTCACGTGGATTTTACAAATACTACAAAATACTCTACCACCCCCACTGAGAGCTGGTTTTTAAACATTATCAGTGCAGCACTGGTTATTAATAGTCTTGTTCTTATAAAAGAACTGCATTACCCCTCCTTAGATTTTTACCTTATTAAAGATCCTTGGCACATCTGTGCATAAAGCAGCAGTTTTGGCATAAATTCTGAGACTGTAAGTGTCATAGTGGCAGGAACTAGGTCTGTTCTCTTCAGTACAATATCCCTAGTACCTGGTGCTCAATAACTGTTTTCTAAATGAATGAGAAAAGGAGTGGAGGGTGGAAATGAAGCCATTTCATACTTGCCCCCATTCATGATGACGTTAAACTGGATGGATCACCAAAGCAGGGGGCCATGGGTACACAGCAATTCCAGGCGAAATGCTGAAGGGATCAAAGCCATGTTCCTCATCTCCAGAATAGATGAGGTATCTCTTTTATTGGTAATTTCTCTACCCCCTTTTGATTTCCTTCTCTCCTTCTTCTTGCTGTTCCTTATCCCATTAAACGTTTCACTTCCCATATATTTAAAGAATCCCTCTTCAAAAGGCACCTTCCCTAAAGCCTATAAATATGATTAAGACTCTAATGTTGTTTTAAAAAATCCCCTTCCTGAGTCCTAAGTCTCTCTCAAACTAACTTCTTCCTATTTATACACACAAAAGATAATTCTTCATTTCTATTAACACTGATAGAGGAAGCTAAATCAAAGAAGATATTTTGAAATGAAAATATCCGTAGTAATAGAATTCAGTATTATTCACTCAGACTAAAACTAACAAAGGGGTAAAATATTCAATGAACTGAGTGCCGTGACTAGAGATGTATGATTATAGAGAGGAATTCACTGACAATTTTACAAAGATCTGTGTTCCAGGTGCAAGTGCCACTTAAAGAACATATGGTATTACCAAATACATTTTCTTCATAATCAATAAATTCTGCTTAAGTAAAGTTCAAAATTCCAGAGGTTTCCACATATACATTGTTCTTGAGAACCTCAGGCCCATGATTTATTATCCTGAAAAACTTGGAATTTTCCCCAAGTTTGGTGTTAAAACTCATTTGGTAACAAAACTTGATTTGAACTGATATAAGCTATTAATATACCTTTCCATATCTGGGAATACCAATATTCTTGGTTCTTGTGTGCTGGAACCTGCTGGGGGTCCAATCCAAAACACACGACCCCAGCATTTGAATGGAGGATTGCAGACCTTATTAAAACATACTTGTGCTATGTAAACCAGTGTATCATTTTCCACTGGATTAGTAAAATACTGTTTTTGTCAGTTTATTATTAATGCCTCTAGTGAAGACTTTAAAAGATCACATATTTGTCTTTTTTTTTCTTTAATTTTGATGTGTGTGGAAAGGGATGCATATACATGTCTGCAGGATACAAAGTCACTATCTCTCTTCATTGTCTTACATAAGGCTTTTGAGTGTTTAATTAGTTTAAAGAGTGAGACTCTTTTACTATTCAGACTGGGAAAAATGAAAACGTGTGATAATTCACATTGATGATGGAGAAAAAGAAAAGGAGTGCCCTTTTATATATTAAAAACAGTGTTCTTTGATAATTGCTACTGGGAATGTGACTTGTTACTACCTCTTAGGAAAACAATCTGACAATATATATTAAAAGTAAACAGAAATATATTTCATCCTAACAATTTTAATCCTGAGGAATCTGTCCCATTGAAAGAAATAGAATATTAAGGCTATGTCTGTGCAAGGGTATTCATTGCATTGTTATATGAAGAGGGGAAAAAAACTTTCTAATAGAAGAATGGGTGCATGACTTACAGTACATCCATTCAATGAGGTAATATGCATCCATGAAAATAAATAAGATAATCTATACCAATTGACATGACAATGTATTGTAAAGTAAAAAAAAAGCAAGCTAAAGGGAAGTGTATATAATATGCTCCATTTGATAGGAGAGACATAAAAGATACATAAAAAACTTCCAGAATCAACCTTCTAGAGATAAAAGATACAATGTCTGAGATGAAAGAATATATTGGCAGGATTAATAGCAGATAAGACATGGCAGCAGAAAAGATGAGCAAATTTGAAGACATGGCAATAGAAACTATGTAAAACAAAACACAAAGAAAAGGAAACAGAAACAACTTGAAAAGAGTACCAGTGAGTCGTTGGACTTCAATTAGTTAATGTACAGGTAATTGCAGCCCCAAAAGCTACAACTGAAAATGAAAAATGAAGAGACCCAAAAAAAGAAAAAATGGCCCCAAACTTCCAAATTTGATTTAAAAAAAAAACCCACTGCTCAACAAACTCCAAGTAAGAAGAAAGAGTTGAGTATAAAGAAAGAAGCAAATCATGTTTTCAGATTCCCATGCTTCCGAATACTTCACATGATGACAAAATTCACCTGTGGGGGGAAGAACTTTACCCTTTGTCCCAGCTAAGCGACAGCCTTTCCCTGCCACAAAGATAGTGTGGAAATAGGATGGATTTCCTGAAGCCTCCAAACTAGTGATTCTTGTCTTCTTCGTCCACACAAAGTGCTGTAAAAAGGGGTATGTGGGAGGCTAGACCATTTGTCCACCAAAGTTAAGAGCAAGAATTCCAGGAGGAACCCTCAAGAAAGAGTAGGCTCAGGATTCTCAAGCTTGCAATGATCTATAAGATATATAACAGATAAGATGTCATATGTGACTGCATTTTTGTTTGTTTGTTTTTGGGTGCATGGTCCGGGAATTGAACCTGGGTCTCCCGCATGAAATGTGAGCATTTTACCACTGAACCACCGTGCACTCGTGACTGAATTTTTAAGCACAACACATACACAAGAATGTTTGCATCTAAACGAGTGTTGAAGCTTTCAAGGGCTCAACTTGGCAGCTGGCATGCTCAAATACTTGTTCAAAGTCTCTTTTGTTGATCAGATGTGGCCTCTCTCTCCAGCCAACACAACAAGCAAACTCACCACCCTCCCCCTGTCTACATGGGACATGACTCCCAGGGGTGTGGCCCTTCCTGGCAACATGGGACAGAAATCCTAGAATGAGCTGAGACTCAGCATCAAGGGATTGAGAAAACCTTCTGGACCAAAAGGGGGAAGAGTGAAAGGAGACAAAGTGTCAATGGCTGAGAGATTCCAAACAGAGTCGAGAGGCTATCCTGGAGGTTATTCTTATGCATTAAGTAGATATCACCTTATTATTCAAGATGTAATGGAGTGGCTGGAGGGAACTGCCTGAAAATGTAGAGCTGTGTTCCAGTAGCCATGTTTCTTGAGGATGACTGTATGATGATACAGCTTTCACAATGTGACTGTGTGATTGTGAAAACCTTGTGTCTGATGCTCCTTTTATCTACCTTGTCAACAGATGGGTAGAACATATGGAATAAAATTAAATAATAAGGGGAACAAATGTTAAAATAAATTTAGTTTGAAATGCTAGTGATCAATGAAAGGGAGGGGTAAGGGGTATGGTATGTATAATTTTTTTTTCTGTTTTCATTTTCTTTTTATGTTATCTGTTATTTCTTTTTCTGAATTGATGCAAATGTTCTAAGAAATGATCATGATGATAAATATGCAACTATGTGATGATGTGAATTACTGATTATATATGTAGAACAGAATGATTATATATTAAGCATGTTTGTGTTTCTTTGTCATATTTTTAATTTAAAATTAATTAAAAAATTAAAAAAAATACTTGCTCAAAATATTTTTGGAACCTTGTTTCTGAACAAATGGGTTCAGAAACTGCAACACATTATTTGGATATCCTCAGTGGTAAATATTTATCCTCAGAATGTAGATTTCAGTTTTTGAAATTGTCAAAAGTTAATCAGATTCACATCTGGTAAATATGGGAAAGTTATCAAACTGGGTAAGACTGACTTTAGTTTTTTTTAAAGAAGGGAAGATGAAACTTACTGTTTTGTGTGCTGAAGACAGAGGTAGAATTAGTTTTGAAATCATTTGAAAATTGGAAAACATCTTCACTATAATTTTTAAGGTTACTACTGAATTTTATTGATTTGAAGATTCCATTTTTTTTCCTGTTTCAAGTGTCATGCATCAAAATTGTCTTAAATCAATGTAATAAAACTCGGGTTGCAGTTTGAGAGGCTCTTTCTTAGCATTTTCAAATCCATGATGTCTTAGCTTTGATGAAATGCAGTATCTTTCAGGAGAACAACTCATTAAAATATGTAAATTCTCACATATTTGTTAACAAATCAGTTCCATTATTTAAGAGTCACCCTATAAAATGACAAGAAGTGTTGGGTTTCCACATAAAAACACACAGTTCACTTGAAAGTAGTATCTAGAACAAGTCTTTTAAAAGGATGGGCAGATTCCCCAGCACTCTACAAAACCAGTAGCCTGTGAATCTTATTTACAAAAGTGGTTATAACTAATCTACAAATAAGTACAAATTGCTTTTATTTTTTAACATTTGTCATCATCATCAATGAATATAATCATGTTACTGCAAATGCAATGTAGTAAATATGTTAGGTCTGCACTGGGACAGATTGATAAATTACAATGAATAAGTCTTATTAAGTAATAACATTACATAGAAATTCACTTATTGGATGAAATGTCCTATGTACAATAGCTTTAATAACCTCCATCATGGTGGGCATGTTCTACTCAGTTTGCTTTTTCTGCCTATGCAGTACCCATCTATCATCTCCAAACTCAAGGCAGCCAAAACTGATGAGGAGTTAGAATGCTCTCCTTTTCCTGGCTCTACCTTTCTTTGACTTAGCTTTTCTGTGCTTTTTGCCTATCTACAAAGAGGGAACACTTGTACCTATACTTTCTTATGTTTTGGACTTGTAGAAATTGGAAAATAATCTTTATGACCTTGGTGAATGAAAAGGGGATCCAACACAAGTAAGAAAGAGGGGAATGAAGAGGTAGAGAAATGAGTTACAAAAATTAATGAGAGTAAAAAAAAAAAAATTGATGAGAGTAGTAAGAAAAAGTCTACGGAGTTGCTTGTAGGTAGAATTCTTAGAACAGGTAATTTTATGATCAGTATGGGATACTAGTTAAAATGCACACTCACTTTGGGGAATGAGATCAAATCCAGGGTCTGTTATCTCGGGCAACTTAATTAACTAAATTGTGCCTCTATTTCCTCATTAAAAGAATGGAGTGGGTGGGCAATGGTGGCTCAGTGGCAGAGTTCTTGCCTGCCATGCCGGAGACCCAGGTTCGATTCCTGGAGCCTGCCCATGTCAAAAAAAAAAAAAAAAAAAAAAAGAATGGAGTTACGGTAAGGATTAAACGAGTGAGCATGTGTGTATGCATATGGGTATGTGTGTAATGCCTATATAAATGTTTGGTTTTATCAAATGATCTATAGTTCTTTACTACCTATATCAAATCTACAAAACAAAGAGTGCTTACATAAATCTCTTCCATTCCTGTCAAACACCTTCTCTCTGAGATGTTAATAATTAATACATTATCCCTCCTAGGAATACCTGAAATTTAATAGAGGACCCAGGGGAAGGCAGTGCTTAAATCAAAGGTTAAGGAAGTTGCTAACAGTGGAATGCCAGGCATCATCAACAAGACAACTGATAAAATAATATTAAACGGTGTCTCCTAAATATATTTACATAATAAAACTGCTGCAGGGGTAGGGACAACACGTATCTTCAAACCTCTTTAAATTGTATGACACCTTTTTGGTAGGTCTTGTACTCATTGATGTGTGCATTTTTCAGAGGAAAAGATCACAATTTCATCAGATTCCAAAGCAGCCAGGAACCAAAAATACTTAAGAATCTCTGCCTTCCAAAATGCCTCTGTCCTTAAGTCTCTATTTTATTCCATATATGAGGTGTTCTTCAAGCACAAACAACTCACACTCACAGCAGCAGTTGCAGCAGCCTTGCTACGGATTAGCTCATAGAGGCTCCAAAATAAGAAGGCTCAAGTACAAAACATTTCTCTCCTTAAGGTCTAGGCAGAGAGATGTGTAGATGCAGTTCTGATTATTATTAAAACACACTCTTTCCTTATTCTTTGTTATCTATGTATTATTTTTTCCCTATTTAAAAAAATACATTTAGAATTGAGGGAAAAGCAGAAAGAATAAAACAAATGACTCCGGATTCTGGCATTCAAGACAACTCTTTCAGTTATTTTTTTTTCTATTTTTATGCAAACACAAACGTATGCACAATATGCTATAAGTATGTTGCATAAATGAAATTGTTAGGTCCTCCTCTGACCTTTCTTACCTAACATGACCATTTCCTCTGTCATTAAATGTTCTTCAAAACATGATTTTAAGATCCTTTCGTCACTATATCTGGGCCATAATTTATTTAACCAATTCATTACCTCTGTACACTTGATTTTGCCATAGTTTGTTATTATTATAAATAAGGCTATCATTATCCCCCACTGAGTATCTCTCTGATTATGCACTTAGAAGAAATTCCTAGAATTGGAAGTTCAGCATCAAAAAGTTTCATTTTTCTTATTCTTAACTCTCAGTTACTTATCATTTCTAAATGTCATTTCTGTTTTTATTAAAAGTAAATTTTATCATATTTCTAATCTTAAAATTTCTAAGTTTGCAATATTTGAAGAAAATTTATTTTCTTAAAAAACAAAATTTGGGGACATCTGGGAAGACGATAGGCTGGTTTTACCTCTGCCCCACGGGGCAATAAGAGAAGGGACAGAAAAAATGACCAGGACTGCAGTCCCACGGGTGAGCGATTGAAGAGGATCTTTGGCATATCATGAGGAGGTCTTGGTAGAGAGAGAGGCAGGAGGATCGGGACGGGAAGAGCAGGGAGAGTCTGTTTGTCCGTGGCCCCGGCAGAGGCGGGCAGGGGTGCATGGGGAAGTGTGGATCTGAGGGGAGCAGGCATCCTTCCCATCCAACCTACCCCAGCAGCTAGCTGGGGAGACCTCCCTGCATGGGTCCACAGCCAGCAGCTCCCATGGGGAGCCCAGAGGTGCACTCAGCCATCCACCACGAAAAACCATGAAATAATAGGGGGTATAGGGGGAAAACTAATATAGCATGCCATGGCCTATAGCTAACAGGAAGACAGCAACAGTGACACAGCAATACCAGGGGTAAATAATTGGGGGGAGGGGAGGGACAAGAGATTAGGGGAGGTTTTGATTTGATATTTGGTGAGGCTGTGTATATTGGTTATCTTTTTCAACCAATGAAAATCGTCTAAAATTGAGAGTGCTGTTGACTATACAAAAAATGAGGACACTGTAAGATACGGTTTGTTTTTTTGGACATTATCCATGATGCTTAATGGACAGAGGGAACCAAAGGATACAATGACTGAGAAGCCGAAAGATCGAACGGTGATTGATATATATATATATGAAGAAATACTGTGTAGCTACAAAAAGAAATGACATTGGGAGGCTCACAATAAACTGAATGAACCTTGGGGACAAAAGAACAAATATGCTATGGTCTCATTCAGAAAATGATTATAAGAAAATTGGAACTTAGATTGTTAAGTTCTTATAGCATCCATATTAAGTCCAAAGTTGTACGCGTATTTCTAGATTCTGAGACACAGAGCTATATGTGTATAAGCTAGTATTTTCCTAGAACTCTGAGTACCTCTTTGATACCTAGGATGCTGGCTCTGAAGATGTCATGTCAGCACTGCTACGAACAAGAGATCATATGATCAAAGATAAAAATGAAGCCAATCTGGTTGGGATGAAGGTAAATCAGAATACAGGGCAAAAGATGGTAGTTATATATTCTAGAGCTTCACCTACTGTATGAGATTAAAAGCAGAGAGGTTTATTTTACCTAGAATCTAAACTTTCTATAACACACAATCTAAATCAATCTGTCTGGACAGCTCATTTAAACAATCCCAAAATGTATGGAGACCAGACTATGAAATCTGTTCTGTAGCTGCTTGTTGGAGAGAACTTTGAAAATTATTGCTTTTTCTTTTTTTTTTGTATATATATTATATTTCACAATAAAAAACATTAAAAAATAAATTAATATATGCACCTTCAGAAAGACAACACCAAAAATGTGTTACCATTGCTGAGTCAAGAAATATTTTATTCCATAATTTTTTGAACAGTGTAGCACAAAAAGGAATTACCTCCTTTTTACCACTGGGTGTCCCCTGAACCATATGTTTAACACTCAGGCAGCAGCTATCACTATATGATCCATTTATCTAAGAAATACTTCAGCAACCACTGTTCTTTGTAGCTGGTTGAAAGATACTCTTTTTTTTTCTTTTTTAAAGCAAGATTTCATTAATCATTCAGCTTTCTATTTCACAGATGTGTGGTTTCAGACTTCACTAAATCTATTTACTGTTTTAAGAAAGCAAGCAGAAAATAAAATAAAATTATACTCAGAGAAGCAATTTTTATGACAAATAGTGAAAGCAAACTAGAATGTGAATATAAAGTGAATTTTTTACTGTTTCCTAAAAATGTTTTCTTCAAAACATTATATGTTGATCTCAGATTTAAGAGCAGTATGTTTCTGGAATACATTCAAGTCCAAAACTTCTGCTCCTCAAGTTTAAATGAGACCACTTAGAGATCAGAGACTGATTTACAAATCTATTAAGAAGCCAGGGTTGCCAACTTTAATATGAATGTCCAAGCAGGAAGTCTGGGAGTCCTAATGGTTAATATAGATATAGTTTTAGAATTCATCCATTCACTTGTGACTTCCTAAATAATGTTCTTCCTATCTGATATTGTTCAGTTAATTAATCAGTCCATCTACCCATAACCACTGACAGAGTAGAGTACCAAACCATCTAAGAAATCTGGCATGTGATGCATCTTGGTCATACTCATCTCTTTTTGTATAAATACTGATTTCAATTTCATTTTTTGTTTCTTTCTTCTGTTCATTGCATAAATCCATGAATTTTGGAGGAGCCACCCCTGCAAAATCTCCATTTACACACCACTCTCTCAACAGTAAGTATGGTACAATGGATGCCTCCTCTTAAGACTCCACAGAATCAGCTCCAAAGGGGACCTATGGTATCACTAAACCCCAATTAAGCGCTATTCCTCACATTCCGATCCTTCTGGAAATATTAACATCTTAGGTTCTGCTGACTCTCCTTTCTGTTCCTTCTTCCAGCCTTACCACTGATGATGTTGGAACATCTCAGGTCCCTATCGCTTTGATTGCTTCTCTGATTTCTTCTCCCCTTCCCACCTCCTACTTGTGGGCATTTAGCAACATCTGCTTTTAGTTTATCTTATCTCTCTCTATATTCTCTTCTTCAACAATTTGAACCAAGAATTTTAGCAGTTAGGGTTAAAAGATGGAATGGGAGCTTGAACAGTTTCAAGGAAATATTTTTAAGCTGTTGAAGATGAGGATTAAGCCAATATGAGTTTTAAAGTGGCATTATTAAATAAAAAGTAAGAGGAAGGGATAAGGTCCTGGGAGGGGTGGGAAGAAATGTTTCAATACCTGCTCCTCCAACTAAAGCCTCCCAAATGGTCCAATGACTTCCTGAAACTGCAGCACTCAATGTGCTCTAGTGCCATGGTGTCCCCAGAAGATGGCACAGCAGAGTTGATTGGGAGGTAGGAATTACCAGGAAAGGAAAGGGGAGGGGTGGGGAACAAGAGGAAGGAGAAGGGAAGGAAAAGAGAAATGGAAGAGAGGGGAAGAGAAGGGAAGGGAGGGGAACGGGAAAGAGAAGGGAAGAAAAAAGAACAGATTCTGTGTACCAGGCACTGTGTTTAATACTCCATAAGAATTATCTCCGTGTTATTCAAAATGTGCTTCGAAGACCACTGGCTTCAGAATCACCTGGGGTAATCAGTAAAATACTAATTCTTTGGTCCCACCACAGATCTGCTAAATCAGAATTTCTGGGGATGGGGCCCAGGGATATGAGTTTTTCATACTATTGCCAAGTAATTATTTGGCCCATTAAAATGCAAGCATCACTGTATTATCTAATATAATGTCCTGGAAGATAAGGAGTAGACAGTTTTAAAATAATAAATGTTCTATGGTATCTAACACAGTGCTCACCACATTTACTAAATATGCTGTACTAGTACTGACTGAAACACAAGACTTTATGATGTCAACCTACTGAGGCTTTGCTTTCACAAATGAGCTATTTTTATAATGCTACAGCAAGTTATCATTTGCAATGTTGCATGATAAAAGCGTTGGCATTTTGGCAAGCACCATACAAATTCAGTCCTTAGATGATAAAGGCAAGTATCTTGCTATGGACATGATTTCAGGTTATTATCCATTCTAAATTAGTCATTCCATTATTTTTGTGAAGCTAATCAAGTCCAAAGATAAAAACGAAAAAAATATATAAACTTTAAAACATGATATTTCAGACAGAACATTTAATGGATCAGTCCGCCATGTTTCCAGGACTTATGATCTACTAAGAAGTCTGTGAATTTAACTTCCATTCAATCCCTTCAAAATTTTCTTAACATTTGATTCAATTTCGAAGGCCTTAAGTTACAACTATTCAGACATAATTTCAGTGGGATCTAAGACCTTAGGTAATTAGGCTCATAAATCCGAAGTATGAATGGTATACTACTGTGGTATGATATGATAATGATATATTTATATGATGCTTAATTGCTTTATATTAGCCATTCCCTATCCAATTACATAACATTTTACATATCACAGGTTTTTAATTTAGCTGCACAGTATTTTCATATTCTTTCTTAAAGGTGCATCCTTAGCTTCTGATAAACAATTTATTGAACAGTGGTACAGAAGGTCTCTACTTTCTAGCTATTGGTATATCTTCAGGATGTTGCACAAAGTTTGCTTTAATACAAAAGGACTACTAAGCTTAACACTACCAACTTCCTCCTTTTTATGGGAAAATCTTTGCAATACATAATCAGCCAAAGAATTTGAGTCCTGTCCCATAACATCTTTAAACATCAAGACTCACCATTTTTGCCAAGTGAGCTCTTATTGTTGACCTAATAATAATAGTGATAATAATAAAGTGAGGAGGAGGATGATAAGCTAACACTGACAGAGCACTTTGTATGCCCCAGGCACTGTTCTCAGCACGGCACATGGATGCTATCATTGATCCTCACATTTACTCTTATGTAGGAATCATTATTATCCCCATATAACAGATATGGAAACTGCCCTTAGTGAGGCTAAGTAACTTGTCTGAGAATGCACAGTCAGGGTAAGAAGGAATAAAGCCCTGATGCATGTGACAGCTTGGATGAAGTTGAAGACATTATGTTGAGTGAAATAAGCCAGATACTAAAGGACAAATACGTCTGATCTCACTGACATGAACTAATTATAACAAAACAAATACAAGCACACTCATAGAGTTAAAATCTAGAATATAGGTTACCAGGAAATAGAATATGGGTAGACAATGAGAATCTGAAGCTTAATTTGTAAATAATTTCTAATTAAGTTGATTGTAAATGCTTGGATATGGATAATGGGAATGGCAGCAAATTATTGTGAGTGTAATTAACAGCACTGAAGTATAAGAGCAAAATGCGGTTGAATGGGGACGTTTTGAGTGATGTATGTCAGTGGAAGGAAAGTTAGAGGATAAAACATGGATAAAACATGGAACATTCACTGTGAATGCTTTAGTGGACAATGATCAGTTAATAGTAGAAATATAAGAAAGTTCTTTCATGAATTACAACAAATGTACGTCACTATTACAAGGTATTCATAATAGAGTGGTATATGGGAAAGATATACTTAATGCAATCTATGGACTATAGTTAACACCAACATCTTCATATTCTTTCATCAACTGTAACACAGGGACCACACTAATGCAAAGTGCCCACAATATGGCAGTATATTGAAATGCCGTATTTTTACATGACTTTTATATAAACCTACAACATCTCTAATTTAAAAAATAATTTTCCAAAAAACATTATGCTAAGTGAAAGAAAACAGACACAAAACACTACATATGGTATAATTCCATTTATAGATAATGTAAATACAAATAAATCTATAGAGACAGAATTAGTGGTTATATAGGGCTGGGGAAGGATGGGGGATTGAGAGGTAACTGCTGATGGGTATGGGGCTTTTCTTTTGGGAGTAACGAAAATGTTCTAAAATTGATTGTGGTGATGAAGACACAACTCTGTGATTACACTAAAGGTCATTGACTGTACACCTTGGATGGATTGTGTGGTATGGGAATAAATCTCAATAAAATATCTTTTAAAAATAAAACAGAATCCACAGCCAGGGGGTGGGTGGACTCCACATCCAGGCAGTCTGACTCCAGAGCCTGGACTCGACAACCACAATATGCTGCCTCCTTGGACACTGTGGATCAGTGGCAGGAGAACTGGGTTGTGAATGGGGCTCTTCAAGCAAACACGGCAGATAAGAAAGAAGATATTCTCAATTCAGCCTCAGAATGGTACAGAAATATGGTCTTGAATTTAGTAAACTTCCTGAATTTCTTTCAGAATTCAACTTAAATATATGTTTTAGGTCATACTGGCTATTTGAAGGTCTATATAATGCCTGGTGTTTAAATTACAGATCTTGAACCTAAATTAATATACCCCCCCCCCATGAAAGTCTATCTGACAGGCTCAGTATAAGAAAATAATTCTATAATATCTATGGAAACAAGTTTCATTCAGAAGATGGCAGAGTTACCTAAATTATTTCACAATGAGATACACATAGAAGGTAAATGTGCCAGAAACTGCACAGAGAAATCCCTGAAAACAGGAGACATGGAATGCCCCATGACAATTACCTCCAAATTTACTAGGAGTTACAGACAATTAATAAATGGAACAGAAGCTACAATGAAGAATCATTTCACAAGTTTTTGCAAAGGCAACTAGAAAAGAGGAGACTTGATTCAAGACGTTAAAGCATTATAAGACAATCCCAAGAATTTCTGGCATAAAATGCTCTTGCTAACAGTTCCTACTCTTCAATCTTTTCACAGTAGAGGACAGAACTTTACTGCACACCAAAGAAATTCAACCGATTTTCAGAATCCAGGCAGAATCTCCACTCTAATCAAAGCCAAAGGACTATATTGACAAGTACAACTGGTAAACCTCTTGTGTCATGTGGTCTCAATCCACAGCAAGCCTAACTCTTTGAAACCCCAAAGAAAGACCCTTTGTCCCTCCTGAATGCTCAGATCCCTCATTCAGAAATGCAACCATTCAGAAAAATTGGCAGTCCTTTCTCTTTAGCAGAAGTCTTTTTCATGAGACACCTACTTTATCATCTCATCAGTGCCTTTCTTTCTAAATCAAGACAAAGATCACAAACCCTGGAAACCAACTAAGCAGAAAGCAAGTGGGTTCAGTGGAGTAGAGCAGGGTGTGGGAGGATGGGGTTGTGGGCAGAGCATGGCAGTGACACACTGCATCCTGGAGGAATCGCCGTCCTATTTAAAGTGTTGTCATGGGGGCACTGATAAGCAGAGTTCCCATTAGGAGTACATGCTAAAAAGAGTGGAGCTTTTATGTGCACATCATTCACGTAGGTTGTGTTCTATATTGAATGAAAGCCCATTAAGCAGTGGGGATTTTACCAGGACAGTGCACACCCACCTGCCCGACAGCCATAGAGCCATAGAACTAAGGGGATTCACCCTGCGTGGAAGTGGACAGAGATCAGGGCTAAGAGCCAGCTCTGGATGTGGACAGAGCTCTACTCAAAAATGAGTATACAGAAACAAAGAAACCTGTGTCTTTAAAAAAATACTATAGAGAATGAGAGAAAGCATTATAATTCTGAAGTTTGAAAGAGATAGCAGATCCCATGAAATGATGTATTTATAAGAAGAAAATTTTAGGAAATAAATTTGCATTCTCTATAAGAAAAAAAAAGATGGTATCACTTCCATGAAACACTGAGTGGGAGCTACAGACTGAAAGCAGATTAAGATGGAAAGGGAAGAGTGAGACAAAAAGAGAGATGAGAGGGTCATGAAGAAACCAAAGAAATGGCAAAATAGAAATCTATATTGGAAGTTTTCAAAGAGCAAATCTTAGATGGTAGAAATAAAAATTGGAGGGATGGACTCCAGAAACTCTCTTAGAATGCAAAAGTATATAAATAAGAACAATAAAGTAATAATTAAATAAGAGACAACAGATTTTTTTTAAAGAGAAATACACATATAGGCACATTTTGACAGCTTTTTAAACTGTAAAAACAAAAGGGCGTGGGCAATGGTGGCTCAGTGGCAGAATTCTCGCCTGCCATGCTGGAGACCTGTGTCAATTTCTGGTGCCTGCCCATGTTAAAAAATAAAAAAATAAAAGGAAAGAATCTTACAAGCACCAAGACAGAAAAAAAAAAACTTCCTAAAAATAAAGCAAAATTAGGCTGCCCCAGACATCTCTATAGCACACACACACAAAAAAAAAATCAGAAAACCATGAAGCAACAAGCAAAGAATTTTGAGGAAACAGAACTGCTACCAAAAGCATTGTACAATTTTGCACAAATTGGCTTTCTTGTATGATGTCAACAGAAAATCATACTTAGATACACACATTCAGAAAATAACCATACATGTTTCCTCTCTGAAAAAAATTACCTTAAAAATATTCAAGTTAGAAGGGTATATAGGAAAAAATCATTTATTGCATGCTTTGGTCTTTTTAACAGGAATACATCACTAGTACCACAACAATACTAGGGATAAATAATTTGAGGGAGGGGAACACAAGTAAAAGGGAGTTTTGGAATTTCTCTTTGGTGTGGTGGGTCTGTTATTTTTCTCTTTGGAGCAATGAAAATTGTCTAAAATTGAGAATGATGATGATTGTACAATTAAGTGAAGATACTGTGAAACACTGTTTATCTTGGACAGAATATATGAACACATCTCAACAAAATCTGCAGATTCAAAATAAATAAATAAACAGAAAGATTCAAGTGCTAGTGAAAAGGTGGAGAGGGGTACCTGGTCAATGGTGGCAGGGTAGCAGAACGGGGCAGCTCCTCTGGATATGATGTAGTGCATCCACACAAGGATAAATACAGGGTTGCCACATGGTTAGGCAATCCTGTTACTGGGAATACACTTGAAAAAACTGAAAGTAGGGACTCACATAGATACTTGCACACTGATGTTTATGGTGACATTATGCATGATACCCAACGGGTGGAGGTGGCCAAAGGGTACATTGACTGAGAAACAGAAGGGTAAACTGTGGATTTTTATGATGGAATATTGTGCAGCCACAGAAAGGAACAAGTCATCAGGCATGCAATGAGGTAAATCAACATTGAGGTGAAGGACATTACGTTGAACAAAATAAGCCAGAAACAAAAGGACAAATATTGTATGCTCTCTTTTAGAAAATACTTGTAAGAAATTGGGGTCTCGATTGTAAGCCCTCACAGCAGTCACATTTATTCCTGAACTTTAAGTTTTATTTCTAAATTCTGAGATGCTGTGCTATAGGTATATCACATGGTATTTTCCGGGAACTTCGGATACCTGTGTGATACTTAAGACTCAGAGTTGGAGTTCTGCAGGTCTGAGAGTCAACATTCCTACATACAGCAACTATTAAAGAAGCTGAAAAAGAGATCAGGCTTCCATTAGAAACAAGAATGAAGCTGATCTGATTAGGACTAAGGTGAATTAGAATACAAGGTCAAGGATGAGATTGTCTGTACTTTAGAACTTTGTCTACTGTATGAGACCTAGGAAAGAGATTTATTTTGTCTAAAATCTAAATTTTCTGTAGCATGCAATCTAACTTAATCATCTGGCCAATTCAGTTAAACAACCTAAATACATGGAGCCTAGAATTGGGAACGGAGTCCTGTAATTCTGTATAGCTTAATGTAATACCTGGGTACATTCCAGAGTACATTGTGCAGATAATTTAAAAGTACTGGCACAAGCCCTTGAGGGACTGGAGAAAAAAATATGGATTTATTAGACTTTCCCACCTGGGAAACACCTAATTCTCTCTCAAACATTAGGAATTCTCAAATTAACAGGCCAAGCCCTTGATATTGAGGCTTGCACTTATGACACTTATAACAGATAAGCTAAGCCTATCTATAATAGTGCCTAGGAGCTACTTCCAGCAAACCTCTCTTGTTGCTCAGATGTGGCCTCTCTCTCTAAGCCCAGCTCTGCAAGTAAAATCATTACCCTGCCCACCACATGGGACATGATGTCCAGGGGTGAAAGTCTCCCTGGTAAAGTGGGATATGACTCCCAGGGATGTGCCTGGCCCTGGCACCATGAGATTGACAATGCCTTCCTGACCAAAAGGGGGAAAAGAAATGTAATATAAGGTATCAGTGGCTAAGAGATTTCAAATAGAGTTGAGAGGCTATTCTGGAGGTTATTATGCAACCTTCAGCTAGATATTGCTAATTGCCATGGGATGCCAAGCCCAACCAACAGTATTGCTGTAAAACCTAAAGAATACCCAGGGCTCTATCTGAGATTCTATAAAAGTCACTCACTAAGTTTATTTTTCTGAAATCTATAACCTCCAGATGGTTCCTAGGCCAGATAAGCCCTGAAACCCAGAGTTACCAGTCTTTCCAAGTGTTAACCAGTTGCATCCCCCTCCCTATCCACAATGTCAACACCCCTTTTAAACATGAAGAAGATAGAATGGCTATTGCCCAAATATCCTTAAAGCGTGGAAGAAGGACCAAAGGAGAAAGAAGAGTTGTATCAGAGAAGATAAGATTTAGCAAAAGAGTATGACTACAAAAGAAATTGATATTTCTTTTTAGTCTCCAGTGTCTTAGAGCAGCAAGAAGGAAACACCTGAAATAGCAGAACTGTAACCCATACCATACTTTGAAATTTGTTCTAGAACTACTTGTTAAAATGCACTCTGAAATTTATCTCTTTTTTGTATATATGCTATAGTGTACAATAAAAAATGTTAAAATATATCTAAGTTATCCTCTCAAAAAATAGTCAAGCTAATGATGATATAAATAAAACTTCAGAACTAAAAAATGAAGAAACTGCAGTTCAAAAGAATTCTAGGACTCCTTTTAGTCAATTTAACCCTCCAAATCAGAAAGAAATCCAGTTGGATTCTGAGTTGCCAACTAGAATCTGGATCTTCAGTAACCCTCAGGATGGCTTTCAGTATACCTCTTCTGCTTTGCTTCTTTTTTGGCTCTTAGGGATTAGCTTCTTAAGCCACAGCGAATTCTCCACAGTTAACGTGGACTTTCTTGTCATAATCAACAAAACTTTGAATAAATATTTAGTGCAGTGCCCTTCAGAATTTGCTAATGATGGCTAAATCACTTCTCGTTGGAATTATCTTAGAAGACCTCTGGAACAAAAAAACTATGCTTCTACCCCCTCAAAAATACAAGTAGAACAGTGACTAGATTAAATGCCATATTAAATGCATTTATTCATACATGAATATTTCATACATGAATAATGATTATTCATACATGAATAATGATTTTCTATACATTTAAAAGCCACACTGAATGATGAGTCTTTTTTTTTTTTGGAAAATATTTATCTATCTGAAGCACACGTTAGTTATCATTTTCAATCTAGGCCTTGTCAATATTGTTCCTTTGTTATCTATGCTTAAAAGCCAGGATATGCAGCATTTCACCAAATGTAATAAAATATGCAGGCATAGAAAAAAAGATGTAGGGAAATACATCAAGATATAAATAGTGGCCATGTCTTCAGGATTCAAGGTGATGATTTTTTTTTCTTTAAATTCTTTTGTACTTTCTACATTTTCTTCAATGACTATAAATTAGTCCTATGGTCATAAAAAGTTATTAAAATCAGTATGTATAATAAATACAAATAGACAATATTATCACAGCAATGTAAAAGTGCACTTCAAATTTTATAGCAGTAGTTTAAACTAAGCGGTGAGACTCTGGATAATGTTTCTTTTCACAAGTACATATTATTTTTGTGATGGAAAAAAAGACTAATGCCATTAAAAAATGTAAGAAAGAAATTTTTAAAATGTTTGGGTCATTCAATACTTAGTTATATATTTCAAAGGAGAGAAGAGTGGGTGGAGTATGACCAATGCTACTATGTTAAAGAAAATGTATCACATATCTTTCTCTTTAAGATACAATTTCTGTTCTCTTCTATTTCTATCTCACGTTCTTTGCTTATAAAAACATATCCATTATTAAAATTTAAGTTTTCAAAACTGGCTCTATGAGATCATGTCCATCTTATGCTTTCAATTCCATTCCTTAGGACTTCACTAAATTATGTTGTTAAAATGCTCACACTCTTCCCTCTATGTGGACAAATATGTCAGTCACATTTTTAAAAGAGATTTGATTACAGGTTTGGAAACGCTTCATTGTTCCATTGTATTTAAATATATTGATGTTAAATGTTTTTATTTTCCTTTTTCCTGCTCTCGTCATTTTATCTTTGGTGTATTAGTTCCTGCAATAATTGTTGGTCCTATAATTCTTCCACATCTGAGAAGAAATTGATGAATTCATAATATTTGCTATTAAAAAAAAACAAATAAATTCTCATAGATGCTGGCCCTATTCTACTCTCAAGAATTTGTATTGCAAGTGCAACTTAACAAGTGATATTTTAGTTTCATGACTCTATTAAAATCCCTGTGTAAGACTTTGTACAGAGTTTCTATGTGCGATGATGGAAAGTTTTGGAAATGGATATTGGCAGAGATAGCACGATATTGTGAATGCAACTAACAGCACTGAATTATACATTTGAATGTGGTTAAAAGGGGAAATTTTAGGTTATATCTAAACATATTACTAGAATAAAACTTTTTAAAAAATACACAAAAGGAAACCCAAATGTAAACCATGGATGACAGCTAATTAATAGAACAATTATGTAATGGAGAGCCTGGAGGGAACTGCCTGAAAATGTAGAGCTGTGTTCCAGTAGCCATGTTTCTTGAAGATGATTGTATAATGATATAGCTTTTGAAATGTGACTGTATGATTGTGAAAACCTTGTGTCTGATGCTCCCATTATCTACCTTATTGACAGACAAGTAAAACCTATGGCTTAAAAATAAATAAATAATAGGGGGAACAAATGTTAGTATAAATTTAGTAGATTGAAATGCTAGTGATCAATGAAAGGGAGGGGTAAGGGGTATGGTATGCATGAAATTTTTTCTGTTTTCTTTTTATTTCTTTTTCTGAATTGATGCAAATGTTCTAAGAAATGATCATGATGATGAATATAAAAAAAGAACAATTATAATATTTTTTCATCAATTGTAACAAATGTAACATACTAATATAAGGTGTTAATAAGGGAGGGTATATATAGGAACTCTGTATTTTCTGCATGATTTTTCTCTAACTTAAAAAAAACAGTAAAAAAAAAGTTTTTTCTGCACGATCACACTGTGGCTGTGGAGGAGATATTCTTAAAAAGTAAGAACTAGTCATAATAGTAAGGGAGAAACTGCTCTGAAACCCACACAGCTGCATTCATCTCCAAATATTTTTTATATGGTAGTATAAAAGTGCTCCTTACCTAACCCTAATTGTTCTTGCCCCTGTGTATATCCTCATGAAGTCCTCCTGTGTGCTCTTTTCCTTACACCTCCAAATGAAATGTAGTAGATTAATACCAGGAGAAGTAAAAACACAAAGCAGTGCTACTGAAGTGCAGAAAGCAAATTTTCAAGCTGAATTTGTCCCAAAGACTTTGGTTTGTTCTTTGAGATCTAAAAAGTATATCTGCATATGCATGAGGCCAATAAGTTATTTAATCTTTGGAGGTAAATGCGAGTTTGAAAATGGATTATTAAACCCAAACTAAACTTCTTGATCTCACTTCTCTTGCGTCCAACAAAGCAGCAGGTTAAGGAAATATTTGGAAAAAGGAACCAATTTCTGAAAAATCTTTCCTTGATAATTTGGAGAAGAGGATGATTACTGGACAGTAGGCAAGGCAGATGATGACAGATCCAGATTGCACATGGCTTTATAATCAAGAACACAGAGGCTAAAATAAAGCTTCATGTAGGGTGGTAACCTTGAGTTGTCTCCAAGCCCACAATATCTCATCAATGACGTATTTGCATTTAACAGTTCAGGATTTACATGCAGTAAAGGACCAGAGATCCTTTGGAGACAGACCCTTTTATAAATACACTCTCTACCCCCATGCCTGTTCACCACAGCAAAGAGATATGGGCAGAATTTGGTGAGAAAATAAACATTTTTTAATCTGAGACTACAATAAATCTCTATACTGACATAAACTATAGGAACAGGCATAGCCTCCACCCCCCTTCTTCTGCCGGATGAAAGTGGGCGGAACAGACCAATATGTTCAGGCTCTGGCACAAGGGCAGGAGCTGTAAATCTGAATTTCCCAGCAATGCTATGGAACAGTGTCAGAATTGATTGGATTGCTGATAAAGAGAAGAAAAATCTCTTCTTCCTTTTCTGTAGATGGAAGTTCAGCCTTTCAGCCTCAAACCGAAAGTACAGTCTTGCCTCTACTGACACAAATCTTGAGTTCTTCCCTAGATATATTGTAATAAGTCCCCTTATCAGTGTTCTCCAAGCCTTTCACAAACACAGAGACAAGGTGATTTATAGCCCAGTTATTATAAAAAGACCTAACTCCATATTAGCATTTTAGCCTAAACGAATAAATGCCTTGCCCATTCAAGGCATAACATTTAAGCCTACAAGTTATGATTGGTGAAAATGATCATAAGAACAGGCTTATTCTCCACTTGACCGTATTGGAAAAGAATATACATCTTCCTTTTGCAGACAAATTTTCCTTTTGGTGTAATTAGTTTAATCTTTATTACCACTAATAAGAATGACATCTGAAACATTATTTCCTGCTCTGGAAAATAAAGGAACAGTATAGTGTTCAAACAGGAAGTGTTTGCCATTTGCCTAAATAACAAATTTGATAGATAACTTATCTGGGACTGTATTTAAAAGGGTTGGGTTGTTATGTAGATGTTCATGCTAGTAAAAGGAAAATAATGTGTTTTTTCACATGGGAACTTATTATTTTTAATATTTTAACCAAGAAACAAGATAAAATCTTAATATGGTTTATTTTTGCTCTTATTTTTTAATTTTTAAAGAAATATTTGCCTTCAGTAGGTACAAACATTTCACTACACATTTCCTTGGTAAGAAATAATCTAAGTTATATTTTCACAGGAATTGATAATAGAAAGCATGGCAGAAAGTTGAGGAGAAACCCGTAGCATAGAATACATAGCATACTCTAGGCATAACTATCATCTTGCATTTTGAATATCTTGAAAATGCAGAAAATTAGCAGTAAGAACTAAATTTATGAAAGTATCTGTTTAATGTTGATGATATGAGACCACTAAAATTATGACTTTATACTTCCTAAATTTCCACATACCTTTTAGGACCTGGCCATCTGAACTTTATGGTTGGAAATGGCACAATTTCAACTGAATGAAGAAGAATATATATATATATATATATATATTTCAAATGTAAAAAGCAGCTACTGGGAGGCAAGTCCAGCACACCTTTGAAGGACAACACTTTCATATGATCTTTCCATGGAGAAGTAGGTCAGTATTGACAGGGTACAAATGGTGCATCATTTGGTAAAAGGAAAAATTCACAGGTGCAAAGAAAACACATGTCAAAGTGGGGAGATCTGATTTTACTAGTATTTCCAAATAGAAATAGTTCTTTCTCTCATGCTTTTGTTTATGAACCTGAATAACTGGTTAACCGAAGCCATCGCTGTCATCCTTTCACAGTACACTTTCATGAAAAAAGATTTCCTTTCCCTGATGGCATTTCTTTCCCCTTCTAAATCTCCATGGTCACCAACAAAACAATTAAGATTCACCAGTTCCCAGGTAGAAAACACCCTAAACAGCAGAGTTCTATTTCTAAAGGTTCCTCTCTTACAAACCCTTTTTCATTTATTTTTAATGATATCCACTAATGTTCTTGAACCAAATTTTAGTTAAAACTAAGTTTGCCAATATCCTAGAAGGAGCTCTTTGCTATCTCATTATTTAATATTTCAAGACAGAATTTGCAATTTAAAAGCATGAGAAAATGAAAACACAGTACTATGGAAATTACCTCATCTGGTCCTTTCTTTTCTCCAGGTTTAGAAGACAATCCACTTTTTTTTTCACTGACATGCTATAAAATGTAAGAGATAAAAAAAAATGTTTAATAGAGGACAGTGTTACAAGATAACATAATAGTAACTTTAACCCTCCAAGGTTGAATGTATAAACTTTAAACTAGGACCTTTTTAATCTTCCTCCTGAGAATGCTGGTTAATTCTACAACGTAGGTCACTTTCAAAAACCAAGGGCAGCTATAGACGTTCATTTGGGATCTAGAAAGTCAGTCTATAATTAAATTCACCAGATGCAGGTCTAATGGCAATGCCAGGGCAGTATCTCCTACAAAGCGTTCATGGAATTTTAAAGCCCAAATTGCCATCATGGCAGACATGGTTCATCATAGAGATGAGAGCTCTAAAGACCATGTTGAGCCTGAAGTCATCCTCAGTCTCACTTCATCAGAGATCCAAGGGAGGAGCAGAGCCTTCCAAGTCCCCATCAAGTCCCGTGGCTTTGGGGAACTCCCTAGATTTCTCCCATTGAGTATTCACCAGTGTGAACTGATAATAGAAAGTTGAGGAGAAACCCGTAGCATAGAATACACAGCATACTCTAGGCGTAACTATCATCTTGCATTTTGAATATCTTGAAAACGCAGAAAATTAGCAGTAAGAACTAAATTTCTAAAAGCATCTATTTAATGTTGATGATATGAGACCACTAAAATTACCACTTTGTACTTCCTAAATTTCCACATACCTTTCAGGACCTGGCCATGTGACCTTTACAGCTGAAAGATACGCCCTGAAAGGGCAGGCCATACATGCAACTTCTATGTATTGTGGATTTAGGATTTCATTCTACAAATAGAATTATTTTTTCTTACTAGAATGTGGGGGATAAATGCAAGTGTTTTCATGTGATACATAAAAGCTTTGAGAAGTTTGCATGCTCATTTCTTTTGATACTGATAAGATAAAATAAACCATAAGGTTCTGGCCGTTTTTTAAGAAAATTTTTTAAAATGCATATGTTCCTAAAAGGGGGAAGGGGTTAAAAATTATTTCATTCTTGCATATTGTGGAAAGTACAAGAAAATTGGAAAAATAAGCCTAAATATGAGAAAATAACAGCCCATCATCGGGTTCAATTCTGAGTACCCTCAATTAAATCAAGATATGAAAAACTGCTATGTTCCCCAGAGCAGAATCACAATCTGGATATGTAGTTCAATGAAACTTTTGACTTAAGAACAGTGATTACAATAGTAGTAATAACAATAATTCATATTCTTCTTTATTACTTAGAAGGCACTCATTTTATTTGATAAAAAAAGGAGGATGGAAAAACTAAGAATAAGAGTCATTTGAGGTTTTACACAAGGACAAATAAGTAGTAAATAGGAAAAGGTTGCAAACCAGGTTTTCTGACTTAAAATCTATTGTTTGCCACTATGCCAAGCCAAATGGATTAAGATAATGTTCCCTTTAATCATATCAACAGATATGCTAGTAAAAAAAGATGGCCAAGTAATAGGAGCACATGGCTGAAACCTTTCCTTAACAGTTCTTCGTATGAAAAACTAGCAAGAAATCACTTCAAAGAATGGGCAATCCTTTCCAAAAAGAAACAATGTCATGGATTAGTAAATGAAATCCACAGAAAAGTAGCCAGGCTGTAAATAGGTTGGTGAAGGAAACCCCTTAAAGGACTTGTTTTAAGATACTATTTTATCTAGATCCCAGTCAAGGGGTTTATTTGTCCTTAATGAATGACTCTGGAAAAAAAAAAACATTTTAAAGTATATATAGATAGATAGATCTCTCTTGCACTCTCTTTCTCTCTCTCTCTCTCTTTATATATATCTATATATCTATCTATATCTATCTATCTATCTCTCTATCTCTCTCTCTCTCTCTATATATATATATATATCAGAGGACAATAATCAAAACACTAGACTTGTGAACCAGACCTTCATAATTATTTCTAAAATAATTGTTCAACAGTTGGGGATAAGATTTGAGAGGGACAAATCTACAAAGACAGAAATTCACTAAATTTTTCTAAACAAGAACTGGTGGTAATTTTAGAACCATGTTAACACATTCATTTATTATCTCCGATTTGATGGGTTTTTCAGATTAGACAGAGAGAAGTAGTAACAATGACATCCACAGTTTCTCTGCACCATAACTGTTTTGGTGCCTCATGGACCCATCAGGATATATCATCATTCCCATTTTCTAAGTGGGAAGACCTAAACAGGAACGTGGGCTCTTTTCTGGTGCAAAGGCCCATGCTCTCCCGACTCTGCTTCCTGCTCATGTAGGAGAAATAAGTTGTGATTTATTACCTCTCAGAGAAAGCATACACTGTCTCTACTTTCTTAAAATCTAGGTATACAAGTGTTTCTTTAAGCATTTAAAAAAAGTTGTTTGCTCAGTGGTGCTTCAAAAGGGATTCTATTGTGCTCCATCAGATTAACCAATAACATTGGGCGCTTCAACTAAATTCTCAAAATCCTTCAAAATTATGTAGGTTCCAAATAGTCATTTGGGTGGGATATAAGGAATGACTGTTTTTTTCTAAATGTCAAGCTGTAATGACAACTTACAAAGTGCGTATTGTAAGAATTGGGTATTTTGTGATTTCAAAAGAAATATTTGTTCTCAATAGATCTGTTGCAATACACATAAATAAAAATCATTTATAACCAAATGACAACATTTTTATGAGAACTTCATGGGTCATATATATTTTTCCTTTTTTTGTTTTTTTATCCTAGATTTTTATTATGAAAAAATTTCAAACATACAGCAAAGTTGAAAGACTAGTACAGTGAATGCCCTCATTCCTACCATCTATATAGATTCAACAACTATTAACACTGTAGCCATATACTACCATATTCCCTTCACCTATCTATTTATGTATGTGGGGTAGGGGAGGGGGAGAGGAGTGTATAGTGTATTTGAAAATAAACTGAAGATATCATAAAACTACAGCCGTAAATGTTCTACCTTACATCTCCTGAAATTGAAGCCATTTTCCCATACAGTCCCATTATTATTATCATCCTAAGAGAATTACAAGAATTCCTTACTGTCATTCAATATACGGTCTATAGCTACTTTATAAATGGACAATTACACTGACCCCCTTTCTTAGACCTTATTTAATATCTAACAGTCAATTAATGATGTCGAATCAATTATAGCCTTTGGCTGTGAGAGATTCAAAGTGCTTGATTTTTTTCACAGGAATACCTGAGAACTCTTGACATAACCAAACTGGTGGATTGAAATACTTGGCAATGATATATCTCAAATTTGAGGCAGCTTAGGAAACTGCAACAAATCTTTCCAAGAGCAAGGAAGGCAAACTTGGTTTACCACTACCATGCAGAAAGCTGGTGAGGTGTGGAGAGGTGGGAGAAGCTTGGAGAAGAGAAGAAGATAGCTCAGAAATGAGAACTGAATCACAAAACTGATAAATCCAGGGGGCACATCCCTACAAGTGGGAAAAGAAATTACCACCATCAGCATCTCTGCTGTGCCAGGCCAATGGCTGGCCATCTCACTTACTTCCCACAGCAACTGCATGCTGTACCCACTCTCACCTCACTTAAGATTAAAGAAAGTAAGGATCTGAAATGTGAGGTCCTTCCTGTCACACCACTCAGGTTTATTGTCTGGTCCAGAGACTAGGAACTACTTTGAATCTCGTCAAAGGCTAACAGATCTCGTTAGGCCTGGAGGGTGAGGTCTCATGAATTGTTAGGCTCGGGCTTGAGAGCCTTTGGGCACCTTTTCCATAGCTACCTGGACACACGGAGATACATACACAGAGAAAGGTATATGTCATATGAAATAAGATAATATCAAGCAAACTTCTACACATATTAAAAAAGAAACAAGGCTTTTTCCAAGTCCAAAGCACTTACAAAAGTTAACAGTAGTGTGCATCTGTAATGTCATTTGCTTTAATTAAAATAAATGAATAAATAAATAAAGGTATGGGGTGTTTTTTTGGAGGGTACAGAAATGCTTTAAAATTAGACTGAGGTGATGATTGCACCACTCTGTGAATACATTTAAGAACACTGAATTGTACACTTCAAATGGATACATTTTATGGTGTGTGAATTATATCTCACAGCTGTTTAAAAAAATAGTAAAGGTTATCTGAAAATGACTTGACAAATTTCCTTCCCCAACTTGGAGATAAGGCCATACAAATCAGTATTTGCATGTCCAAGGGCAGCTGTAGCAAAATCATGAAGCCATGAAAGGTTATCTTGGTGCACTGTGGACTTTCCTGGTACATGCGGCTCCCAGTTCTCACACCATTGCATATACTTAGAAAGGTTTGTTTCCAGGGGACTCCTGACCATCAGAAAAAACGTTTCTGGCTGTCAGGGGATCCCATCCCTCCTTGGGGGTCACAATCACTGGGGGTGCTTAAGAAACACACACACCATGGCCTCAGCCTTGGGATTTAGGTTCAGGTTGTGTAGGGGGACTGGGAATGGTTATATGTATATGTATTTAAATATATTTAATACCCCTTGTGATTCCAATGTGTGGCCAGAGTTGGGAACCACTGGTTTTGTGGAGGGATTTGTGGGCACCATCACAGGAAGTGGAAATTTATGCTCTTCAAACCACCCCACGGAGATGGCACCATGGAAGGTTCTCCATGTCAGGCAGGCTGCTGCAGCCTGGCCCTTCCTGGATAAAGTCCGATTGCTCAATAAAGGGGCACAGTGCCCTGTGTTTACATCAATGTTTTCTGACAAATTCTGAGTCTTGCCCTATTAATGGCACACCATAGCTTCATATCTGTATCTTATTTTCTAGTGAAGCAAATAAATTAGCACTTTAGTATATACTTCCTTGCTTCTTTACTGCTTCATAAACATATACCTTGCCTTCCCAACCAGACAACAAATTATATTCATTATTAGCCGTGTGGAAGAAGCATGACACATAACTCTTGGCTGAATGACTGCATTTCCACAAACCTCTAAATTTTCCTGAGACACACTTTTGCTTTGCTCAGATCAGTAAACTAGAATAAGAAAAGAGCCTATGAAATCAGCTTGAAAGATTAAGAGACAGTGTCCAAATTCATATTTCCTATAAAACTCCTTGAAGCCATTCTTGTATTCTACTTGCTAAGTACTAGATAATGATTTCATGATTATTCAGCGAAAAAGCAGAGAGATCAAGATGTAAGGCCAGTTTTGCTTCTAAGCAGTCCTGGGAGCAGGACTTGGGCCTGTCTGCCCTCAGGTCGATTCCTTGGCTGTCCCTGCCCTCTCCCCTGTCAGCGTCCCAGGGAATCTTTGCCGGCCACATTTCTCAGCTCCCTTCATAGATGGTCTCAGACCAGCTTTGGCCAGTAAGGGGCACTGGAGAATGAAGGTAGGGAAGAAGCCAGGGTGTTCCCCCATCCTCCGTCTCCAGGGCGTCTCTGGTACCATCTTCTGCAGAGCAGGCCAATTGTGGTTCCGGTTTCCACAGGGTGGACCTGGTACCACACTCTGTCCCTGCAGCCTAGAGATGGTGGCAGCTGTCCGCAACTTCTAATCTCTGTATCGCTTCACCCTCTCCTTTTGGCTTCCCAGGCACCTTTGTTACCTGCATAAGCCAACTCTCTGAATTTATACTCCTTTTAGTTTTAAATATTCAGATTGGTTTCTGTCTCATGGGTGACCCTGACTGATAGAGTTTGACAAGGCAGGAAGAACATGGGTTTGTACATCTATGGGACCTTGTGCAAATAATTTAACCTCTCAGTTTTCTCCTTGGAAAATGGGTCCAATGGGACCTAACACAGGGGCTGACAAATTTCTGAAATGTGCTGCTTTTAATGAAGAGCCTGGCTCATTGCCTAGTTTATCATAAGAACCCAAAGTTATTTTACTCCCTTCTTTTTCTCTAACATCAATTGACTGCGGTAAATTCTGACAGTAGTATGATTATGAGAATTAAGCAGAAGTTTGAAGGTTTATTTTCTAAGGCTGTAAACATGACAGCAGAGTTATTTCATTTTTTACTTTCCTTATAATACAAAGGAACCAGGTCTATCTAATAAGTTTTCTTTAGTACTTTGTCTACTTCATAACTGTGTGTATTAGTCTTAGTTCTCCCGCTGAGAAAATAAAGTACACGAGATAAATAATTCATTTTCCAAACAATCTACAGGAAGTTGGTCATAGAGATGACCTTAAAATTGTCAACACCCATGCTTTAAAATGCTTTGGAAGGCTGTGTGTGTGTGTGTGGAGGGGCATTTTGGTGGAAGCACGGGTTGGGATAGAAAATGAAGTTTAGAGAAATGTTGTTAATCATGAAGCCAGGCAATGGGCACAGGAGTTGCTCATTATATTCTTTTACATGTAATTACCCTAATAAAAAGCTCAAAATTTTTATAACCCCCTTTATCTCAAGAGTATGCATCTCCCTTATGTCATCCAAAGGCAATCCCCTAGCATTTTACTCCATTTCAATACTGAAAACCTCAAACAGAGAGAAGGTAATATGAGATGCAGGGATAATTACTTAAAAAAAAAAAAAAAAGAAAGAAAGAAAAAATCTGTGAATGCTTTCTATGTGCTGTGGGGGAGATGATTATTAAAGAAATGTAAGAAAATGGAAGGCTAAGCTTTCAATACATGCTACGTTTCTGTCTCTCTAACATTTGGTATCACATTGTAAAATTATAAGCATAACAATCTTTGGGATTCTTAGATAAAAGAGGATACCTATTAAGGATTAACTACACAGGTTAATTTTTAAGCCCCAGTAGGCTTTTTTTTTAATTAACATTTTAAGATTCTGGTGAGCATCCTAAAACAGTGCTGTAAAGGTACAGTCCCTTCTCAAGTCCATTTTCAGAGGCAGGCATCTTACCTAACATCCACAGTTTAGCTTCTTGGATCAGTCTGCAGTAAGGCTTTTTGAGTTTTCTCTAAGTCAAAGAAGATGGCATGAGAATTTAAATAGTTACTTTGTGGCTGCTGTAGTAGCCGCTGGGAACTAGCTGTGGTTTTCCTATGAAAACTGGAAGAGGAGGCCGGGCTTTGCACTATCTCCATAATTTTTATGTCTACAGCACTTCGCATAGAACCGGACACAGAGTAGGCAGACAATAAACCACTGTTTTGGCTTTTACAAATTCACTCATGTTCTATGAGTTCTCCACAGTTAAAATGAATTCCATATATTTTCAAGAAACTTCAACTCTGCACCCTTTTCCTTCTGCGTTAACTGATTTGCCCATCTCAGGAGGCAGTCTAACAACAGTGTTTGTGGATGGAATTGTTTCTGCATTTTTTCTTAGCTGGATGACACTTTCTTGAAATACTTAAAAAAAAAAAAAAATTAATGGTGGCCATAAAGTTTTTTGGTTAAGTTTCCACGAAAAGAAAATGAGACAACTTGGAGAACAGAACTTTAGAATCATATGAATTAGAGCTCCACCTTAAACACACCTAAAGGGAATAAAAATAATACAATGGACTACTTAGGGCTGTCACTTATTCCACTGAGACAACTTACTCAGAAATAATTACCCACCCATCCACTTTGGACTCACACCTGACCACCCTCTGTTTCCACCCCAGAGAGCTACATCATTCTTTAAAAAGCACTTGTATAATATAATTAACTTTCTGGGACGTGCCAAAACTGATTAAAGAAAAATATCATCAGGCGTTACTCTTGATTGAAAAAGCTCAGCTGCAATGGGGAGCCAACCACCTCAGGAACTGCCAACTAAAGGAGGAGGCTGTGATCTGACCTTCACATTCCTGCCAACCTACGTCGTTGCCCTTTTTGCAGAATCTATAATTTTGCATTTCCTTACTTCTAAAATTCACTGCAGCCAAGTGGCCTGGCTTGCCATGGAAGGCTTGTGACACTCTTCCCAGACTGACCACAATGACTGGGCCTCCCAAATGACTGGGCACCTTGATCATGCTGAACTGGGCCCACAGGTCTAAGTAGTATAAGAAACACCTTTAATTAACTTGGCTTAAACAAACCAACTTTGACTTGGAAATGTGATTATGGGTTTAAACTAAATTTTATCCTCTTTCATGCTTCACCACTAAGACACTCATCAGACGTTTTTTAAATCTAGCTTTTTAAAGTTTTTTTTTTTACTACAATCACACAATTCTTCAGAAGATAAGATCCATAGCACTGACAGTATTCAGTGTAGAAATATACATAGCAATATTTCACTGACTAGCTTATAGGTGGCACTCCCTTGAACAAACACATTTTAGATGCATCTTTTAATTACTTTAGTTTATTCTTCATGAATTTTAAAAAGTTAGGTCATTCACAATCTTTTCCAGAATTTAAAAGATTCCACTAAAGATAAATTATAGGATTTACTCATATTCTGATATATACATACATATATATTATATACATATATTATATATAATATATACATATAAATTATACATACATATATACATATATATCATAAATTGGCTTCAGGGATTTTTAGGGGATTTATAGGCAGGCTTTTGGGGGATTTCTGAATTCCCTAGAGCTATGTGGAAAACTGTATTATGCATGTGTGTGTGCCTGTATTTTGTTGTGGGAAGATGGATCATAACCTTCATTTGATTCGCAAAATGGTCTGTGATCAACCTCCCTCCCCAAAAGTTTAAGAACCCATGATGTAGAGCTGTATGGTCCAATACTATAGCCACCTGTGGCTATGAGCACCTGAAATGTGCAAGTCCAAGCTGAGATGTGCTCTAAATGTAAAACACACCCTGGAATTTGAAAAATTAATATGAAAAAATAATGTAAAATATCGCAACAGTTTCTACATTGATTACTTGTTGAAATAATGTTTGGAATATAATGGGACAAATAAAATATAATATTAGCATATTTCACCTGTTTTTCTTTGCTTTTGTTAATTGCTACTAGAACATTTTAAATTATATAGGCAGCTCACACCATATTTCTATTGTAAGCACCGGTCTGGGAAATGTCAGAGCATGGCATGTTGTGGATTCTAGGAAATTCCTATTAGCAAAATGTTTTCATAATCATTACAAAATTGGATTCTAAGACAGAGGTTTTAGCAAAAATGTCAATGTGTAAACTCAAAACATAGGCTTAACTATTTTCATCCAAGTAGCCCAGCTAGTTTCCTTCAGCGAATCACAAATTTGGAAGATCTGGATGTCAACTCTGTACCACTGCCCATCCGTATTTGCAGATGATTCATGTGGTACATTTTGATAAGAATCTTAGGACATAAGTAGGTCATTCAAATCAAACTTTCACTGTTAAGTACATCAATAAGATGCTACATTAAAATCACCTAGAAAATGTAATGGAAAACATCCTTGAAGAAATAACTCAAGGGAAATGGGAATTCCAGATCATTAAGTGTATATTTGTCTGGCACTTTGATTCATGAATCTAATTAGTCCTTACCAACCCTTGTGGTGTGTATTATCAACCCCATTTTACAGATGTGGAAGCAGGTTCAAAAGGCTGCCCTTTGAGAATAAAATCTGTTTTTTTCTCCACTGTGTATCTGGAAGCTATACAAGTGCCTGCCACCAGTCCACGATGGCCGTTGACTTATAAATGGCAGTTTCCTGATTCTAATAGAAGGTTTTCTTGCTCCAAAGAATGTCTAGTTATATCCTTGCTTTTCCCAAACCCTATGCTAAGAGATGCACCTATTTAATTTTTTTTTTGAAATTCCGACCATAAATCAATGGAACATAAATATTCCAACCCTGTCAACAAAACTTTGGGATATCTTTTTTGGAAAGCAACCTCTGTTAAATCATACTTCCTGGTTCCAGATCACTACAAGTGTCAGCTTGATTAATTGATAGAACATTCAATGCACTACACAAATGGAACATCTTTGTCCCGCCTCCAAAGTAACCAAGTGCAAAGCATTCCCCCTGCCTCTCTCTCTTCCCCCCTTCCCCTCCACCCCCACGCCAAAAGAATCTTGATCTCGGCTACTTTTGCTCTTTGGGGTTTCGTGGTTTCTCTTTGCCCTAAATCAGGCTGCCTCGACTCCTTTGAATTGGAAAATGCATGCTCAACAACCTTCCTCTGAAAAAACTGAACCTAACTTGGGGGTTAAAAACCAACCCCCCAGCTCTTGTGAGCTTCGCGCAAGTTTATCCAAGTATCCGTGTCCAGGGGCGGAATTCCTCCAGCTCCAATTCCTGTTCCATTCAACTTGTGAGCCCGAGCTGAGCTTGGTGCATCTGCTCGCACCGACCCGCACGCCCGGGCGCGCTCGCACTCACATACCTGAGAAGGGTGAGTCTCCGGGCCTCTCAGGCAGCCTAACCCCAAGGTCTGCAAGGAGGTCGCACCCGGTTCCCACCCTTTCCCGGCCAAGCCCGGACAATACCTCGTCCTCACGCCCCGTAGGACAAAGCAAAGTACACACACTCCCTTCCCGTTCCTGCCCTGACAAGACCGCTCCCATTTACCGTCTTGTACCACCAGCTTGCGAACGCCATGGTAACAACTGGTTCGCTTCCGAGCCGCGCGGCGCAGGACCCGGCGAGGGCACCCGGAGCGCTGCGGGGGGCGCGGAGCTCACACGCCTTCTGGTGCCGGACCCGGCTGACAGCGAGTTCAGCTGGTCGGGCAGTAACCAGGTGGGCGTGCACAGGGGGCGGGGCCCGACGCAGACCCCGCCCCCGGCGAGCCGGCCCCACCCCAGCCGTTTTGGCTCAGGGCAGGTCCCCGAGAAGTGTTACTTCTCCAGGCAGCCACGCCCTGCAGCCAGGATTTGACGCGGAAGAGAGAATTCCCCCAGCCAGTTAAAACGACCCCAACCCCTCCTGGGGGTCCCGAATGAAGTTTATTGCCCTCATATCGCCATCCGCATTTTACTCCTGTCTCACCAGCCAACTTTTCCCGGCGCTGGCACTGCTTCTCGCCCCGCGCCACACCCATGACACCTGATCTAGGCCCAGACACCTCCGACCACCTTCGGGCGCCAGTGCGGCGGCGGGCGCTGAGCGCCGAGCCCTTCCCCTGCCCGGAAGGGGGCGCACGGGGCTCCAGGCCCGGCAGGCCCGGCCCCGCCCCTGGGGAGGCAGCCCGCGGCTCGGGGACGCGGGTCCTCCCCAGCGCCCCGCTCCCCGGCTCCGGCAGGAGCGCCACTCACCTCCTGGGCGCGGCGAGCCGCCGCAGCGCGCCGGGGCCGCGGGGAGGCGGCGGGCTTCTGGCCCGGCTGGGACATGGCGAGGCCGCGGCGGGCGCTGCCACCGGGAGCGGGCGGCGGCAACTGGAAGGGAGGCCCGGGTGGGGAGCGCTGGAGGGAAGGAGCGGAGCCAGGGCCGGGGAACGCGCCCGCGAGGCAGCTTTTCCGACCCGGCCGCGAGCCCGCGGGGGGGCGCCCCTCGCGAGGGCAGGGCCCTCCCCTTCCTGCCGGCGGGTGGCTGCGGCCCGCGCGCTAGGGCCCGGCGCTAGGGCCCGGCGCTCGGGGCACACGCCTAGCGCCCTCCGCCTTGCGTCCTCACCCACGACCCTCCCCCCACCGCAGGACTGTCTGGTTCTCCTTGAGTCAGAGAGAGGAAGGGTTGGAGGTCGCGGGGTCCCGCCTTCATCGTGCCAGACTTATCTGGGAGTTGTGCAATGGGAGAGTCGGGCCGGGGCGTGGCCGGTCTACGCCTCAATCCTTCCTCCTAAGAATCTCGAGAATTGGACAACTTGACGGCAATCTGCCCGGCTTCAGCTGAGACAAAATCTACTAAGGCAAATCTGGCTCACGCCTGGACTGTCTAAATAGGGAAGTGGATAACAAAAACAAACTTGCGTGTGTGCGCGTGCGCCTGTGTATATTGTGTCATTTTACTTTGTTCTGGCAGTTTAGGAAAGTTTAGTAATGTTTCGTAGGGAGTAGTTCGTAGGTTCCATCCCCACGTTGGAGAACAGTCCCCAACTTAAATGTACCCTGTAGCCTTTCTGGAGTCTGGCGGGGTTTGTTTCTGGGGCTGGGCTGCTTTTGGCTTTGGCTCGTCTTGAAAAGCACTTCCTGGTTTGGGGCTGGAAGCGAAATTTAGCAAGTCCGACTTGAAAAGAAAACGTTCATCTGGAGAGACTGCCAGCTTGCTGTCGCCGCTGGTTGGTGATCGCACCCGACAGAAAAACCTGCTTTTCTCTGCAATGGCGTTGTCACTTTGGGTCTCTGGGCACCCCTCCCTGGAGTGTTGTTTTAGACAGTTGAAGAGGGAGAGGCTAGATTTTGAGGAAAGATTTGTCATGCTGTATGGAACGTGTCAGATATGAATTCCTGCATAGCCCCCTACTCCCTCATTTCTAGGAATACTGAGTTCTTGCTCCTCAGTTAAGGAGAGGCTAGCATCTTAACGGGGATGCTTTAAATGCATTTCATCTTAAAGGGACCTGCTTACTATGTGTGTGTTTCCAATAAAACAGGCTGTAGTGCAGGAATTTATTCATGAAAACAAAATAACTTGAAAGGGGGGGTGTGATTGTTCAGGAATAACTGATTGCATCAATTATATTCAGATTGGGGAAAATGTCATATCTGAAGGTTTAAAGAAAGCTTTTGTGATTGTGACCAAAATCACTACAGTAATTTAAATAAGCAGAAAAATGACAGGGGTGAGGTAACAGGCAGGGATCTTTTCTCTGTAACTGGGACCATTTCCTTACTAGGGAGCCTAGATGTCCTATATTCAAATTTTAGATCCTTGAAGTACATTGTTCTAACTCTGGTTAGAACAGTTCCCGTTGACTTCATGGCATTATCTTCCAACAGAATATTTTAAATGGACTTTAAATAGTTAGTTTTTTTTTTCTTGAGAGCCTTCCATGTAATGCATTATGATATAAAGATTAAAATACACACACACACACACACACACGCCCTCCAGGAACTTAAGTTTAGTGGAATGATACAGCATTTGTAACACATGATCATTTGGATGACTCCCAAAGAGATTTATTTTGTGAATAAGTACAAATGTGCTTTGGGGGTTTGGGGATCCATGGATTTTGCTGATTATAGGAAGGGGAAGACAGGCTCCAGTGGGCTGGCAGGATGGTGGGATGTGAACAGGAGAACAGGTGGGGCTGTTCAGGGATAAAGAGGAATCTGCTACCTGGCCAGAGCTGAGGGACCTGCTCAATCTTGTTTATCATCCTATTTTTTACTGAGCAGCTGCTCTGTACTAAGTGATGCAGTAGGTACCAAAGGCTAAGTGATGCAGTAGGTACCAAAGGCTATAAGAGATGCTGACCCTGCCCTTTAGAATTTGCTTAAGGGTTTGAACTAATATAAGCAGGACATCAATGGGCTGAGCACTATGAGTAAAGAGGTTTTTCAAAGAAGTTTAAGAGGAGAGTGATGTTTTCACTTTCTCTTGTAATCAGTGAGGAGTTATTAGAACTTTGATACCATGACCAGAATTTTGGCGGCCTTGAGAAGTGCGTTTCAGTAATATATGGCGTCTTTTATTACATCATTATGTGCACATATTGTAAACATTTATTCCTTTATTTGCTCCACAACTGGATGCCTGAAATGTGTCATCTAGGGACCTCCCACACTCAACGACCTTGCAGTTCAGTAGGAAAGACAGTGAAGTAAATCCACAATGATATGACTCTAGGGATAAGGGCAAGAGCAGTCAGGCTTTAGGGACTTCTCACTCAGATGGAGGGGTGGGTGGCCTAAGGAAAGGGGCTGCTTCCTCCCTCCATGTGTTGACCCAAATGAGTTGAAGCCCCTTCTTAGTAATCCCCACATTTTATCTCCTCCTCTTCACTCCCACTGCCCCTGCACCTATTCAGGAGCTCATTATTCCTCATTAGAAAACATGTATAAAATGAAGAAAAAAAAAAGGCAAGATGGAGTCCAGAGGAGGAGGCGCCAGTGGCTCCTGAGAAGTAGTAGGCAGGGGGGCTGAAGGAAGCTAGGAATGAAGTGGTCTGAGGCCAAGGGAGGAAAGCAGCTAAGAGTGAGGAATAGTCACTGAAAGCTTGAGTCAGATCATGTGTGAAGACTGTATATTCAACCTGGTAACCTAGGCAGTGGGTAATACTGAGAAGGAAGCAAAATTTCTTCTGAGGTACCCACAGGTTTTGTTTGTTATTAGCTATTTAGAAAAGTTTAATAATGTTTTAATAATATACCCCCCCCCCCAGTTTGGGAAAAATTTCTTTTCACACCACCACACAGCTGGATGGGAAGCTACCCCCAGAAAAAGCTGGACCCTCTGACTGATATTCAAGTGCCCTCCAATCCTACTGAAACTTACTGTCCCATATGCCATCTCCTCTCAGCCAAGTTTACTGCCTTCCTTAGTTTTATTTTCCTAAGTAAAAAAGAAGATAAGAAATCTTGAAAATAGGAAAAGGATAGAAGACTCATCTGTTGCATTATCCAAAGAATGGCTTCAATGGTAAAAATGTTGTGCATGTAGGAAAGGAAGATGTGTTGGTCAGTTGGAGAATATGTTTAGAACACAGGAGCCTTTGTCTTGCTTTTCAGATCACACTGGGTTGTGCATGGACGGCAGATACAGGGAAGGAGAAAGAATGGAGATGAAGGATTGAGGGACAGAGGAAGAAGAGAGAAAAAAAGAGAGAGACAATAGCATATGACATGATTGTTGATTTCCACGGCTACCAAGCAAGAACTTGAGTCACACACATACCTATAGCCAGGTTTGCTTCTCATCGCTTATGACCGTCTTCCCTCCTGATAGTATGTCACTTGCCAAGTGCTTTCAGGCCTTGATCTTCAACATGGCAAAATTTCCCACTTGTCTCTGTGGACCAAAGAGGGCTGAGATCCTGTTTCTTCGTCAGAGGTTTGTTAGGAAGTACCCTGGAAAGGGAAAGGAAGGAATGGGTAAAGGGAGAAGCTGAACTGGGATGCAGATCCAACAGAGACTTAAGACAACTCTGCAGGGTGTTATGATACTGGGATGACCTCCAGAGTTGGTCCCCAGGATGGGGAGAGAGGCCTGGGCCTTTATATCCCCGCATCAACCATGGGATATGGTTGGGGGAGTGCTGGAAGGGGGAGTGACCTTAGGACAGGTAACTGTTAAACTGTGGCCGTTCCCAGAGGAGACTGACAGAGGAGGGCTGTTTGCTGGACGAACTACCAGCAGCTGGGGTAAGGGGTCCTTTATTCCTGAGGGGAACTATGTGGCTTGTCACATCTGTGACATTCCTCAATGTTCTATAATACCATAAAACTTTGCAAATAGAATGGAGAAGGAAATAAATATTGCAAAAGCATGCTGTCAAATTGATATGTAACAGAACATTCGGTTTGAGAATTTTACTCATTTAATTAAATTTCTTCTCCTTTCACAATGGCATTTGCCTTCAAGAGGAGTCACTGAAGAATAATTTGTGCAGCCATGCTGTTAATAATATCTGGATACAAAGAAACGACGACTTTACAACTGGAGATTGCTAAGAATGGTTAGAAATAAAGGGGAAATAAAATATTCATGTACTGTTTTTTTCCTATGATATTGAAAATAAAAAAAGACTGCCTTTATAGATCTGACAGCAGGCAAGGAGGTATACGATATCCCCTGCTTGCCTTTCGAGAGCTGTCCAGCCATCTTTTGCTCTCCCTGCTACTTTTCCTGGAGTTTACAGGTTTTCATCCTGCAGGGCATGAGGTTGTGAAAAGAGATGTGCTCCCAGAGTAGATGTGCTGTTAGAATCAGTTCTCAATCCAGGCCCACCAACTAACTAGCTATTTGCACAGCATCCCTGTTCATTGTCACAGAACTTCACATCCGAGAGGATGCAGTGTGGCCCTCCCAGGGCCTACAGGACCTGACCTCAGCAGCCTTGCACAGGTGTGGTGCTGTGTTCTGGTCACACCCACCTGATTTCAGTTCCTGGGACATGCTGGGTCTCTCCAGTTCCTGTCTTTGCTCATTTTCCTTCTCTGGGGATACTCTTCTCATCCCATTGCGCAGCCTTAGGTATCCCTTTCTCCTTTCCTAATTCCTTAAATTCATGTCCACCTGTCCTATATGCTCCCAAAACTAACTTTCCTCAGCATGGTATCATAGTATGACTATCTGTGTGCAATTCTCGTTTAAAGCCACAGCAATCCATTGCCCTAGTTTCTTAGGCCTTCTATAAACAAAGTACCACATAGTGGGTGGCTTAAAACAAGAGAAATGTATTACCTCACAGTTCTGCAAGCTAGAAGATGGAAATCAAGGTGTCAGCCTTAGAAATCAAGGTTAAACTTGTAAGTAATAGACTGGGCAATTTAGCACTTTTAGTTGAAAATCTGTGATCATATAAAATCAGAAGGTCATGAAGAGCCTAATTTAGATACTTTGTGGTGCTATTTGTTTTGAATAGCTCTCATAGTAATAGTAAATAAATCAAACATACTGTATTTACTGTGTATTAGACATTGTTTTGAGGGCTTTGCATGCATTCACTCTTTTTAAACTGGTAACACCTTTAAGATGCAGGAACCATTATTATCCCCATGTTACAGGTGAGGAAATCAAGGCCCAGAGAGGGTGAGTGATTTGACCAAGGTCACACAGCTACTAAGTGATAGTATTAGCATTTGAATCAGGCTCTCTGGCTCCAGAGTCTGTGTTCATAACCATTACACTATTATTTCTTCTCTGTTCTTCTCTGTTATATACATAACCACATTTATAATGGACCAAGGAATAGAATACTTACACATGTATAGGAGATGTGATGATGCATTGAGGGGAATTGAAAATTGTATTTCAAAATAAGTGTTTTAATATCTGCCTTGATAACTCAAAAAGTGAATTTTAAAAGGTACTTTAGCTATCTGTTCTTCAGTCTGTTTGGAGGATACAAAAATAATACTTCCAGTCAGTCTCAAAAAAACACATTTTATTTTATCATACTTATATTAAATGTCCACAATAGACAAATCTGTAAGGATAGGAAGTAGATCAGTGGTTGTTTGGGCTGGGGGCAAGTGGGATGTAAGGGAATGATAGCTAAAGGTACAGGGCTTCTTTTTGAGATGATAAAAATTAACTGTGGTGATTCACACATCTGTGAATAACTTAAAAGACATTGAATAATACACTTTAAATAAGTGAATTGTATGGCATGTGAAGTATATATATATATATATATTTTTAAATTTGCATATGGGCAGGAGGCACCAGGGATCAAACTCCAGACCTCCAGCACGGCAGGTCGGAGCTCTGCCTGCTGAGCCACGGCAGCCGCCCTGAAGTATATTTCAGTAAAGCTGTTTAAAAAAATTCTTCCTTAAAAACCTGCCTCCAACATGATGGCTCTCTCTGAACTTCAAAAGAGCAAGTTCAAGATTCTTATGTTGCTTAAGTTTCTGTTTATCTATTTAAATTTGCAGCTCCTCCAAGAGATTTAGTAAAATAGAGCAGGAGTGGTTTTGTCACTTGGCAGATTCACTTTGCATCTTGCTCAGCTTCTTTAAGCAATGGACCTATTGCTGGAATTTTGTCTTTAAACCTTTAAATAGGTTATTACACGTACAGCTTCATTTGAAATATTTTAGGGGTGTTTATTCTTAGGAAACATTTATTAAACACAAGATTATTTTTTAAATGAAACTTTTATTTGGAACAGTGTTACCTAAAAATTGCAAAGATAGTACAGAGTTCCCATATACCTCTCACCCCCCTTCAGTTTCACTTGATGCTATATTGTCATGATATATTTGTCAAAACTAAGAAAACAACATTAGTATATGACCGTTAGCTAAACTCCAGGTTTTATTTAGATTCCACTAATATCCTTTTACTGTTTGAGAATCCAATCCAGGATATCACATTGCGTCTAGTCTTCATGTTTCCTTGTCTCCTCTGTGGTCTGTGACCGTTTTTCTATCTTTCCTTATTTTCCACGACTGTAACAGTTTTGAGGAGTATAGATCAGGTATGTCTCAGAAGGTCCCTCAGTTTGGATCTGTCTAATGTTTCCCTCATGCTTACGCTGGGTTTATCAGGCTTTGAGGAAGGACAACCACAGTGGTAAAATGCCCTTCTTGTCACTTCATATCAGGGGTACATGACATCCACATGACTTAACACTGTGATGCAAACCTTTATCACTTGGTTTAAGTAGTTTGCCAGTTTTCACCACTGTAAAGTGTCAAGTACAAAACAAATCTGGACTTGGGAGGTGAGATAAAAGGTTGGCATGATAGTGGATTTGAGAATATTTTATGCTGAAGTAGCCTTTTTCTGAGAGGTGCCATTTAAGTTCAGGAGTCTGGAGGAAGGAGAGGATCTTAACCAAAGTTTGGTTAATGGGCATTTTGTTTTGATTGATCAGGGGGAATGTGTAGTTCAGCTCATCATTCAAGAGGCAAAGAAGAATGTGAAGGGACTGTGTCTGGCCTTGTTATAGGTAAACAAGGGGCATCGCCGAGTCTTATCTCAGTCCTAGGGGAAGCTCAGATTGTTGCAGTACAAAGGGTGATGGGTTTCTTAACCATCATTCTTTTCCATGATCGCAGGGCTCGAGCAAAAATTAAACATTGTCAACATTAAGCAAGTCACAAAATCCAGCCCACACCCAAACGATTTTTAAGTGTGAAATTTTCTTTGATTTGTTTCAAAAGTAATATCTATTTACAAGAGTTTCAATGATTATTGCTTTAAACTGTAATACTGAACTTAAAATTTTTGAGACTTTTAGTACTCTGGAAAGATATATATTCTTAATTATATGAATGGGACAGTGTGACAGTTGCTTTCAGAGAGGTGAAATATGTTTGTTATAATTATTTTTAAACAATTATCTTTTTTAAATTTTAAACTATCAATGAGTAATAAAGCATTTAAAAAGAATATCAAGTTTTACTGGAGGAAGATATGGGAGAATATTTTTTATAATGTTAGATTGTGAAAACCCTCTCCAAAAGATGACACAAAATCTAGAAGACTTAGAAGAAAGGACTACTAAATCTGACTGTACAAAATTTAAAAATTCATCATGGAAAAGAAACATAAATAAAGACAAATAAAATGACTATCAATCAGTATAACATCAAAATTCAATAAAACATTACAAAGGACACAGAAAAAGGAATATAAATGCCTTTTAAGCATGAAACGATTCTCCAGTCTGACTCAAAATATGATAAATGCAAATTAAAACCACAATGAGGTACCATTTTTCTCCTATCAGGTTGGCAAAGATAAAAGTGATTCATATTGTACAACACTGACAATATTACAGAGAAGTAGACACTATCCCACATTGCTAATGGGGTGTAACAGTTGTTGTCGGCAATTTGGCTAATATCTATTGTAAATGTCAAATATATACATATCTTTTGACTAGTGATTTTACTCTAACATATACTGGCCTACGTACATGCAGAAAGTCATATACAGAACTATTCATTAACAGCATTGTTTGCAATAGTGAACAAGTGGAAACAAGCTATATATGGCCACAGCTAGATATAGTTTGAAACAGTCAAATAATAGGATATTATGCAGCTATTTAAGAGATAGATTTTTATGAGCTGACACAGACTGTCCTGCAAGATCCCTATTAACTGAAAAGGGCAGTGTGAAGGACCCTATACATAGTATTCTAGTTGTCTGTAAAATGTATATATTTATACATTCTTTATATGTGTGCTTGACTTGTCTGTTTCTGGAATGATACATAAAATCTGAAACAGTGGTTGCCTCTGGGGAGGAATTTGGGGAACCGGGCGCTGAAGTTGGAAGACCTGCCTTTTATCCTTTCTTACTAACAAATCCCATTTTTAAAAAATTATACACAGTATTTCTTTGTCAAATATAATTTTAGGCTACTGATAAATAAAATGTTATATATAAAATGCATGTACAACTTATAGATAAACCTTATTATTTAAAATTCTCTAAATTTCTGACTTTTTGTCAAAACAAATTGTACTTCTAGAAATCACTTATCAAAACTGTAAGAGGTGAAACCTCTCTTGTGAACTAGCAAATAAGTTGTAATGAACATATCATATCCACCTCTGTCCCATTACCTTATTCTTAAATAATTTCAAGATTTGAATTATTTTGCTTCTATGAATGGTTGGCTTTTCTGCTGGGGACAATTGGCATGTTTGTGATGGAGATATGTGGAGGGATTTATTGCTGCTTAGTAACATACACAAAGTTATGGAAGAAGAAAAAACAAAAATAAAACCTCAGTAACAGTTCGGTTCTCCATAACTGCAGTCAACAGTATTCTTTTGGTTTCATTATGTTGTGTTTGCTAATTGGATCCAGGCAAGATTCCAAAGACATCTATTTCATAAGATTAGATATTGACGGTGACTTGTCATTCAAACTGATAAAGTACAGTTAGGATGGTTCTGTCATGGGAATGGCCTTCTTACAAAGAAGTTTCTTTATAAAACTTTTTTCCTTTAACAGGAACTTTGGGTTATTTCCCAAGTTGTGTCATTTAGTGCTGTTCTGGTCAATATCAATTTTTATGATTGGATCAGTTTCCTTTGTCTCAGGATGGGAAATACTTGGACACAAGCAAAGAGCATGTAAAGTATAAACCACCCAAATCTAATTGAGCTCAGACATTCTCTGGTCTCTTTTCCTTTAGCAGTGGATTCAGGCCTGCCCATGGTTATAATATTTCTTATATCTTCATGATCACCTTCTTAGATCTTCATTAAAAATAATAATAAATGCATAAATGGACTTCCACGGTCTGGGGCAGCACATGGAGGACACACTGCTGGACATGGCCTCCCTGTTCCGGGCAGGGTAGTGTCCTATGTGCAGGTACAGACTGTTAAGGGAAGACCTGTGTTCTAGTTTGCTAGCTGCCGGAATGCAACACACCAGAGATGGATTGGCTTTTAATAAAAGGGGATTTATTTTGTTAGTTCTTCAGAGGAAAGGCAGCTAACTTTCCACTGAGGTTCTTTCTTACGTGGGAAGGCACAGGACGGTCTCTGCTGGTCTTCTCTCCAGGCCCCTGGGTTCCAACAACTTTCCCCCGGGGTGGCATCTTTCTGCGTCTCCAAAGGCCTGGGCTGAGCTGCGAGTGCTGAGATGAGGAATGCTGAGCTGCTTAGGCTGTGCTATATTGTGCTCTCTCATTTAAGCACCAGCCAATTAAATCAAAGGTCATTCATTGCAGCAGGCATGCCTCCTAGCCAACTGCAGATGTAATTAGCAACAGATGAGGTTCACTACTATTGACTCAAGTCCACAGCAACAGAACTAGGTGCCTTCACCTGGCCAAG